>JAPMNP010641789.1:0-19475 GCA_029874935.1 Atherina boyeri | reverse complement strand
ATAATAATAATAATAATAATAATAATAATAATAATAATAATAATAATAATAATAATAATAATAATAATAATATATATTATTATATTTATATTTGCTGTGCTCTACAAGCTGGTCATAACTATGAGTTTTCCATCAATTAATTCAGCTTGACAGACAAACAGTGTTTGTGTGTTACTGCATTTCGGATACATCTTATTTCCTCCTTGGTAACTGATGTGATAGTGGTCTTATTTAATTCAAAACACAGACACTTGTAAAGTAAGACAAGTGCAGTTTCAATACTTCTCAGTATGTCCTTCACTTTTTGATTTTAATCCCAACTTTGATTTATAAATTCTTTTTTTCTAAATATCCAGCTAGAATTGGGGACTTTGATCACACATCTCTACCAGCACATCTTACCCAGCTGTATTGTGGCAGATCAGGAAGGGCAGGTCTGGGGGGCACCTGGCCATACCTCTCTCCCAGGATCCCCACCAGCATCTGGCTGCGACACACCTCCGACAAACACAGCTCTGTTGACCTCTCAGACTCTTCCTCCGTCACGCCCCAGCGCAATTCGACCTCCTGCAAGTACAGGCAGTGCGGTGCAGCACGGCGCCGGAGCTCTGGGAAGACACTCCGTACCAAGACATCACGCTCGGCGTGCATGTCTCTGAAGGTAGAGGAGATGAACACTCGCACACTTTGCCACCTGAATATAGAGAGAAAGGAACGGTGGTTAAACTAATAAGAAAAGGAAGGAAACTGAAAAAAAAACAAGGACTTAAGTCATAAGAAACCTCAAAGTTGCCTCTTCACTGTATAGTTTACCTTATTTTTGGGCTGACTGGTAAAGAGACAATGTTGTCTAAAGTCTGGGGGCCTGTGGCGCCCACTGGTGGTAGGATATTGTACAGTTTGTCCAAATGCTCAACATGATCCAGCAGCCTGGAAGATCCTCGCTCTGCCACAAATCTGGTGACATGGTTAAAAAAACAGTTTGACATTTTCGGATATCTATTCATTCACTTTCTCACTGACAGATTATTTACCCGAATATGCAGCTATTAGTGCAATGCAGATTAACATTGTGACCATAAATCGGACTTGCTGTCAGGTAGAGAACTCATCCATAAATAAATCTAATACTTGTACATTAATGTCATACTGTAGTTTATTACACTATTTTCATTATCATTTTATTATAGTATTAATTAATTTTATGTCCTCTCTTTTTATGTTCTTTTAATGTTTTTGTTATTTATAAGCATGCACTTAAAAAGATTGTCCTTTCAATTTTGTTTTACTTGTACAATGACGATAAAGATATTCTATTTTATTTATATATTTCAACTTTTTCAACAACTTTTGTTGTAAATTAAATATTTTTTATTACAAAATTGTTCATTTTGATGATTAATCCACAGTATATTGTCCATAAAAATCAAGCAGAAAATGGTCACAAAATGAAGTCCGCACTCTGAGGATTACGAAGTACTGCTTTAAATCCATCTTGCTGACCTTGGACAAATGAGCCAGACTACAACTGCTTTATTCACATTTGTTTTTGTTTGTGTTATTTACAGCGAGCCAACATGAAAATCCAATTTCACAATTGACTTCAAAGTGGGACATTATTTATGAGAAGAAAGTTGTTGTGATGTCTGTAAAAAGACTGAACAATAAACAAACAAGTATTCCTATTGTCAGTAAACCTTAATTCAAATTTGTTCAAATTTCTATAAACTTAACCTTGTTACGTTTTGGATGAAGAGAGAATAATAGAGCAATTTACCTCAGCATCTGCTCACTGAAGCCGCTCAGCCTCACACAGTTCCTGTCAGGAGTGTTTTCTGGGTCTCCATGTGACCTTAACACAACAGTACAGGTTAAGTTAGGTACAGACAGAGAAAACAGAGGCACATGTTGGTGTTAACTTCCCAGTACTGTGTGTAATATTAAAAGGCAGAATGTCACATATCAGAAAGATAGAGCATTACCTCTCTGATAAATAGATTTGCACCTCCAGGGCTTTGTTGTTCATTTCTTTCTTGTAAGTTTTAATGGCCATCTCAGCTTCAGAGGTCATCCAGGAGTCCGTCAGCACAATGATGTTGTCAATCTGAGGGACAGGGGTATTGCAAGATCTTAGTCTAAAGTCAGGTGGAGTCATACTGGCAGTAGCTCCAACCTCCAAGCTTTTTTTTTTCTTAAAAAAAGAAATTTTAATCAATTTAAAGGAATATGAAAAATCTTCCATTTGTACCTTCATTCATGTTAAAACTCAAAACGTACTAATAAAAACAATAAACTCAATGAAAGGAGATATCATACTTTTGAAAACTTGGCCCCAAAGGAAGCATATATAACAAGTAGAGAATGGGCCCAATATGGATCCTTGATGCACCTCACAAGTAGGTTGGGATGACTACTGGTCTAAATGTACAAAAACTCCTGATAGACACGAAATGATTGATTTCAAGTGAGATCTCTTGAGGTGTGATAGATGAACGCTGTTATTTACTATATCAAAAATAAATAGTCAAATTTAATTGCACCAATACAGCAGAATTAACAGAATCAATAGTTCACAGCAGGGCAATCAAAACCTCTCTGGCATGATCTGAAAGCTACAATACCATCCAAGTCATGGTAAATGTCCTACATTACAATCCTGCCGAAAACAAAATAACCAAACATGTCAGATAAACCAACCTTGTCTTTTTTGGTGAATGTTCTGTATAAAAAAGACTGGTCTTGTGTTGGTGGATCGGCACACATCTGTGAAAAATAAGCGTGCACCAGTAAATACATACCAGGATATCATGATACTTCAGTGTAGATGTGTAAATCATGTATATCTGAGAAAACTTTTCTTAAATTTCTTTCTTATATGGTGCAAGACCTCCCTTCTACTTAACCCTCATACACAAAACTAAAAGTTGGGAGAAGTTAAAGTAGAATAAATATATTTATTACATGAAATGAAAGAGAGCACAACTCAAAAGAAACATCCTGACCTCCATTTGTTTCAGCACAGATCTGACATTGTCCAAAAGCTTGTCAGACTCCAGCTTGGCTTCCTCACAGTGACTGTATTGGCATAAGCAGACCCGACAATCTTCTGCGCTGCTGTTAATCATGAGAGCGAGCAGAGCTGCCACCTCCATCGTCTGTGAGGGTTTACAAATGTCATGAGCAGTTAGCGTATTCAGTGTTTTTAAACCAGCTTTACCACCGCACTCGGATTTTACTGCCAATGGGAAAAACAGACACTTACAGAAGGAGTGAGTTTATCACGCTCTTCCCCCTCCCTTGCCCTTCTGCGTTTGGACCCACTTATGTTTCCCTCAACCTCCTTGTCCTCTTTTTGTTCTGGATCTGGAGGGAGGCAGAAGTCCTGTTTCTGACTCCAAGATACATCTTCTGAAAAGTTACAGGAGAGCAGGATAACGGTGCTCCCAGGAAGGGGGGGAACGTTGTAACGACAGGAGATTTGAACCGCTGTCTCCAGAGCTTTGCGGTAACGGTCCAACAGATCAACAGTGTACTGCCTCTGACTGAAGACAGACACATGAAAAAAGAAAAAAAAACAACTGAGCAAAGTTTTTTTTTTTTAAATTGCATCATTGTAATTCATAGTTTTGGCTGCACATTCTCAGTGATACCTTTCATTTTCCCTTTTTTTATGTGCTGTGTGCCTTTGGTTTTTATGAATGGAGCAGCCTTGAAACTCTGAAGAGGCACTACAATGCCAAAGCCAATATTCAAATTCTTCAGTGTATCACTGAACTTTAGCCTCTGTACACCTGCTTATTTCACTGAAATATCCCAGTGGCTACACTAAGTTATACTAAGGGTGGATGCATCATCACTCCCCTCCTCAATACATGTGATGTATAGGTGTGATAAAAGACCAAACAAAAACTTTGAGATTTTTTTTTTGTTTTCTTCTGTTTGTTCTGGAAACATGTGCTATGAGTTTTTGTATTTTTACCTTTCATAGTTCTTAAATTATCAAACATGTAGTCAAATGTATAGGGCATTAAAAATTATTTGAGACGACATGATTTTTGGGCAGAACAGCAAATAGCTAAAGTTGCCCCATGGTTTAGAGTGTATTGATGCTTTTTGATTGACTAAAGACTTTGCTTCTGTGAAAAAAGCTGTGAAAAGATCAATATGAGATAACTCATTTGGATCATATGGTCTGTAATATCTCATTGTTTGAATGGCTTATATGACTTAACATTGTTTAAGTTATTCTTCCTTTTTTATGTGGTTGCACCTATCATACCAGACTGAAGGAGCCAGTGATACTCTTGAATGCATTTACCCAAGCATATGGATGCTAACTTGTTAACCTCATCACAATTTCGGTTTTTGATTTAGCACCAATGCCTACCTTTAAGCCTTCTGCAATGACAGTAAGTCTTCAGCATTTTAAGCACCTCAAGACCAGTTTGAGCAGAGGAATCTTTCCGATTTGCTTTTCAACCCAATAACTACTTCTGCCAAGATTTCCCCATCAGGTCATGTTTAAGCAAGACTTCCATTTCTTCATCTGACATAGCAGAATGCATTTATCCAGCAGAAAGCATACAATGCATTTTTGCAGGATCAGTTTTTCTATTTTCTTTGGCTGGTCTGCCACAGTTTGCATTACTTCTCGAACAGATTCAGCACATGCTCATCTGTTTATTACAAACTACAGTGGCTTGTTGTAACATAACAGATGAAAACATCAAAACACTGAATACATACTGCTTGAAAAACAAAGACAACTTCAAGTGATATTAAAATGCAGACAGAAACACAAAATAGGGTTCTCTTACTTGGCCTTTATGAATTGGGCCTTCTTCTGTTGGTACAGTCGATAGATGAACGGCACACCAAGCGTCACCTTCATTCGTCCCCTTTGAGTCGTCTCCCATTCCTGTCGCTTGAAGCGCCTGCTCTTGGGGATCTTCTTCAAAATGCTTGCCAGGATCTCTTTAACGGGGGGTACCACTTGCTGTGATGCAGAGGCTACATGGCAAAAAGGTTTAAAACTTATCTATAAAAGATACTTTCAGATTTTCTTTTTCTTTTTAGCAAAAAGGAGAACCAGACAAGCCAGGTAGATCTAATTATGCAATTGATTGCAGTAAATAATACAAATATATAATTACATCTAATGATATCACTGTCAAAGGGACTTTTCTTTTCTTTTTTTTTTTAACTTTGGGTCATTTATATCTAATAATACGTTCTCTGGTGACAATTTAGGACTTAGGCAACATCACAATGTGATGTTTTAATTGTACTATTATTACACAGTAAGTTCTTTACAGGAGCCAAGGACAATCAGCTTTAGTCAAAAGTTGTTATGTCGTTTGAGGCGTCTCACCAAAAGTGTAAAGCTCCATGATGACTTTATAGGCAGCGAGGAATCTGAAAGGAAACTGTCTGCTCTGTACAACTGCTTTCTGTAAGCAAATCAACACACAACATAACAGAACTTTAGAAATATACAACTACACTTTTACAATGTATTTACAACGGAAGAAAGAGAGCCAAATAATGAACACAAAATGCTTGGTTACAGTGTTAAGCACCTGATTGGTCAGTCTGCTGAGGATCTTTTTGTGATGAGCTTCACTGATTCCTTTAGTGATCATGTTCCTCAGGTTCCTCAGCATCGCCATGAATGGAAGAGACTTGCTGTCTGCACAGTAGAGACATAATCTGTCAGACTCTGTCACTGTAGAAATGTTTGTCTTTGAGTGTTTGACCTCTGTATGGTGTGTTTTGGAATAATGTGGGGAAGATTAAGGGCTTTCAAATTGAGACGTGTTGGACTGAATGTCTGAACCAGATGGGAGATTGCAGGTAAGTGAAGACAACGTGTAGGAGAGACAAATTTTTCTGTGATGAATATTTTTTTCCCCTCATCATCATCATCAACTACTTGGAATCAGTGATGCAATGGTTGCACTGCTCTGGCCTACAAGCTTGTGCATGTTGCTGAGATTGATGAAAAGCAGCAGCTATGCATTTATTTTCAGACCTATGAGTTTCTCCCAGGTTGCAGCCTTGTTTCCCTCCTGACTGAGCAGCCGCTCCCACGTTTGCGGCTCTTTAAGTTTCATTCGCTGTCCAACTCTCTCTCTGTCCCAAGCACCCTTTATTCCAGAGCGATTGAACTCCTTTAGGTCTCTGGGATACCTGAGAAAAGACAAACATGACACATTTGAAAGCGTTTTCTCCATCATCTCCAAGACTTTGTCTGCTTTATAAAAATATTTTTCAAGAGAATAAAAGTTGCTTATATGTGCTTATATAGTTGCATAGCTCTTGTACAAAATGTTTCAAGGGCTTATGGAATGTTGCTTTATGCTTTGAAATAAATTAAACTTTACAGGTATGTTGAAAAGGAGCTGAAATGCAAAAGTAATCATCCCGCTTTGTCATGCCTCTCCTCATTTTGATTCACTTATTTTAGAAGCTTGAAGTCTCCTTTGTTGGGCACAGAGAAATGCTAAAATCCACAAGAAAGTGCAACATTTTTGTCATACAAGTGTCATAAACCAACCAGTCCCTGTGTTGAATGATAATCGTCTGGCGGATCAATTCTAGCACCAAACATAAACCCTGTAATGTTTTTATTTGAATTTATAGCAAATAAAGAAAGACATAAAAAATTGAAAATGCATTTGAATGGATGCAAATTATGTTTACAGCCCAAAGCGCAAGATAAATCATCAACATTTTTGTTTTCCAAGAAAAAAGAAAATATATTTATATAAATATGTGTGTCTAACTGTACGAAATATCTCGGGCACATCATTACTGACAAGATATAAGATGATGCTGACAGGTACAGGCAAAGACAAATGCTGTATGTCCAAGCGAAGATGTTAGTCAGGAAATTTCATTATTGCTCTGATGATGTGAAAGTGAACTTGTTTTGTGCTTACTGCACCCCTTTGTATGCAGCCCCATTATGGTTCAACTACAAAAAGGAGACCATGCGCAAACTGCATTTAGCATAATAATTGTCTGAGGATACTGCTGAAGAAGCCCAGGAGCAGCAGTGTGAGTAAGCTTTGTTGTGACTTGAGGCTAAGCTGTTTACAGGCCCCCTTGGGGAACCTGATGTTTAAGTTTATGTGTCGAGTTGATGAGTCACAAAACTGTATTATAGTAAGGCTCACAAGTCCCAGGTGTAGCTCGGTCCGATATCAATCAGATCTATGGACGCATTGGTATGAGTGCCTTTTAAGACTTTTGTGAAAAACTGTGTATTTTTATGTTTGTGTAACTGTTTTTATATGTTATATATCTTGCTATTGGGCCCAGAGCCTTTCAATAAAGTTTATATATACCCAACACAACACCACCTACAAAATTTCTGTGTACCCAGAACTAGTATAACTATCAATTTATATATGCTTTCTAAATTTTATTATGAATGAAATACTGTTTTTTGAGATATGAAAATAATTGCACTTTGTTTTTGTTTATATTAAGTACAGCGTCCAATCTTGTCATGGAATCAGGGTTGTACTTTATTAATAGATATAATTTCTTGTCTCAAATGTCATTATGCTAATATGAGATGGCCTCCATAAAACAACATGATCGGATGGGAAATAAATATGAGGAGTAATTAACTGACTTTTTGTGGAAATGTTATTTTAGGAGTTGTAGTTTAAGAATTGCAGGGGAACAACCTGTAGACATAACAAGCCAAATGAGGACAGATATCCACCGCTAAGAAGTTTTAACCGTGGACTGAAATTAAACTGAATGATTTTCAGTGTCAGCCGACTGTCAGTGATATTGAAACCATTCAACAGCCTTTAGGTATCATTACTGGGCGGATTTGTGCCTTTGTGGGTCTTACTTTCTTCCCAGGATGGCCATCACATGTTCAGCGGGTTCTTTAATGTGAAGTTTCTTGATCAGCTTCTTCATGCTGAACGCACTTTGCTTTTTATCCACCACCACTCTGCCCTCTTCAATCTGCAACTGCTCATACACCCAGACACACGTAAACTATTGTTAGCAAATGTTTAAACAGCAATAAACAGCTCAGCAGAAGTAATTAATAAAAATGCTGATTGTTTGTTCAACAGAGCCATATTTTTAGATCAGCAATCTAGACTACATTTACATAAACGTGATTGTGAACTATAAGCACAAATGCTGAAACCTTTTAGGAGAAAAAGTTTAAACATATCAATTTTTCAGAAACACCCATAATGCACTTTTTTGAATAGACTAAAAATGAAGAGTGACTTACAAACTTCTTCAGAATAGAAGCATCTGATCTGAGCAGGTCTGCCCACTGCTTCAATTGTTCATCAGTTGGTTTCTAGAAACACAAATTAGGCATTAATCAATCAATCAATCAATCAATCAATCAAAGTTTATTTCTATAGAACCTTCCAAAGACGCTCAGGTTGACCAAAGTGCTTTATCATTGTTAAAACTTATAAAACACAACACATTAAAACTGAGCAACATTAAAAGAAAGTGGTAAAAGTCAAAGTCATTAAGGTCATTAAGTAAGTAATTAATTCATAAAAGGAAAAAAGTATGAAATGTGTATTTATTGAGCACTGACACAGCAAAACAATCCAACTGTATCAAAATAGTAACTACAAAGGTTTATAATGTTTTCATGAACAAAACACAAGAAGTCATCACTAGTACGGATTTTTTTTTTCTCCATCTGTACGGTGGTCAGATTAATTTAACATGAGCAAATCTAAGTTTAACAATGAACAAAATAAAAAGACAACAAGGCTGCATCTGTACCTTTCCTTTGCGTTTATTGTGGTTGTGTTTACAACGGTGTTTGCGTGTGTTGTATTTGGCCAGCTGATACTCGCTGAACTGCTTGAACTTGTCAGCCATCGCCTTCTTCAGACACATTGGCAGAGAGTGGCTGAAGCACTGGAAAAAGAAGATCACAGTGAAAAGACAGACCTGCAACATGGATATCCCACTATAAAGTAAAGCTCCCGAAGGCTTACTGTACTGTAGATTCTGACTACTTCCAGCCAGTCAGAGGGGAGCTGCACGGTGGCACAGAAGTATCTGCGGACGTGCTGCTTGGTTGAGGGCAGATTGGCAGCTAGAGCCAATAAGAAGTTTGCTGTGATGCGGATGTTTAACTCTTGTCTAGTGTAAACTGCCACCTGCATGAGAAATAAAGAGTACATAAAATATGTATTAAAATGTTCTCATGCACAAAATCCACACAAATATGTGCGTCAGAACGTTTGATAATTGAGGGCCCTGGAGAAAAACTATGATAGCATTTTGATAGTGCCAATGATCCAAAAGCTACACTAGTAGATATAGAGCTATATAGATTGATGCTATTTAAAGATGTGCCTATCAGGGTGCAAAAAAGTGAAAAAAGGCAAAATACTATAGATGTAATGCATTCAATTAAAAAAAAAAACTCTTGCCTCTATTTTCTAGTGTTCAACAGAACACAGGCCACAAACCTTATGTAAAACTAAAATTAATGTTACTGTTGATAACTCATTTGCTATACTTGCAGTAACCAAATCAGCCTTTTACCACCTGAACAATACATCTAGAATAAGAGGACTCATGGCTTAACATGATTTATGATGAAACTTGTTCATGCATTTGTTTTCAGCTGTCCTGATTTAAAAAAGGCAGGGTCCAGGTTTCTGGAAAAACGGCTTGAGCAAGCTAAATTTTGAAAATATACAATTCAGAAGTCCAAACCCCTTTCTTCAGATTCCCCCTGAAACCACGCCTCCATAATCCAGAAATGCACAATGCTTGGACTGGGGGAGGGACCAATGCCAAAAAAAATGTATTCATCTAGTTTTTTTTATTTACTTTTTCATACAAATAAGCAAAATATGATACACCCAATATGAACATGCAATACCCTCATACAACAATGACTAGCCTATATATCTTCAATCTAAAGAAAGTTTAAAACAAAAGAAAAAATAAATTAAAAATAAATACATTTTATAAAAGGGCAGCGAACAAAAGTTCTTTCAAAAAGATTGCCAACATTTTTTTTATTGACGTATCATCATTCAATCATTTAGATGGGACGGTCGAATGATTGGCTGGTGCTTTTCCAGTCCTGTACACTCAACCGGTGACTATTGATTTTTGTTTTTGTGATAGAGCATCTAATTAAATTGTTACAATCAGGTGTTGAAGAGTAATTAAATCAATATTGTAAAAAGTGCTCTATAAAAAACATCATGGACCCTGCCTTGAATGTCCCATGTAAAGCACTTTGAGCTGTCCTCCTGTACATGATTTGTGCTATACAAATAAACTTGCCTTGCGACATTTGTATAGAAAATGAGGTGTATAGTGTTGGCGTGTAGAATTACATCTAACAAAGGGAATATTTTTGTGGAAAAAGTTTTATTTTTATTAAGGATTCTTTATTTTAAGAAAGTTTCACCAACAGTTTTTTCTGCTTGATTCTTTGATCATAACGTCAGGATGATGAAGTCTTGCTGAAACACCATCAACAAGCTTTCATTCTGTTTGATGTAATTCCTTCAGAGCATGCAAACACACCTTGAGAAGAAATTGTGGGTCACAGTCAGAGATACCCTTGGCCAGGTTTGTTATGGTGGTCCAAACACTATCATCTGAATCCCAGCCCTGCTGGCCTGGAGCTTTGCTCTTATTGACCAGGGAGCAGCACACCGCATTCAGCAGGAGGTACTGCAGGATAAAGAGACAGAACAAAAAGGTGTAAGATATCTTTAGTCATATAACATTAACTTAATAGAACAAGTAATATTCATGTGACATGCAGACACGGTGAACAACCTTTTTATCTTTCAATTCCTCTTTAGCCTTTTCATTTCCTTTATCCAGCTCTGCAAATTCCTCCTGTCTGATGAGCACAGCGTTGTCAATTTCCTGTATGCTCAGCTCTGTTTCCAGAACAGGTAACTCCATGGTTGTCTCAGCATCAGCTTCCCCCTTCTCCTCCCCCTCATTTTCAGACAATACATCATCTTCATCAGAATACTGTTGATGCAAAAGAAGTCAAATAGAATTAAAATTTTTTTAAAAAGAAACACATATATCAACAACAACGGCAGCCGAAGTGCTTAATTAAGCATTAGCAGTCAAGTTATTTTTATGTTTTACTCTAAAAGACAGAAGAAAAAGATGCTTATGTACCAAACTTGTTTCTTCAAAACTGGACTGCATCTCTTCAGATATTTCCTGGGTGTCATCATCTCCTGCATCATCCCTTTTCTGTTCTTTACCAAGACCATGATGCATAAATGATGGAGCTTGAGTAAGATTATTGAGAAGAGCACTACTGCCCAAGGATGTTGAGAGCAAAGGCTCTTTTAGGGCAGAGGAAGAAAAGGAGAGAGATAATTGTTGCAAATTACTAGTCAGAAGCTTGTTCTGAGTACTGAGGAGGGGTGAGGTGAGGGACAATGCAGAGGATGAGGAAGAGAGAAGCGAGGAAGAAGTGGAAGACAGTCTGGATGGCTGGAGAGATGGGCAAGCATAAGGTTGTGCGGCAGAGGTTGAGAGGGAGGACAAATGGTTGGGATTCATCGTGGAGGCCTGAGCTAGAATCTTGTTCTCCAGACTTGGAGGAGAATAGTTGGAAGACAAACTTCTCCCACATGAAACTGGAAGCTGCTGTTCTTTGTGGTTTACCTGCTGCAATGTCAACGCCCTCATCTGTATGGAGAAATAAATAAATGGGTTAAAAGCCATCACAAACTTAAGCCTCTCCTTTCATGTCTATATAATCCTAAACAGCACAGATACAAGTAGTTCAGCAGCATTCCTTTCAACTGTTTGACCAAGGATTGTACTACTGAACTTAAGGGTGTGTTGCACACTAAAACCATCCATAAAAAGGAACAAAGTCCAAAAAGAGTTGGAAAAACTACCGAACAAATAACAATGCATTGGAAAGAGTTTAACTGAGAAACAATTAGGTGCATATCATTTAAAGAGACCCAATCATACAAAGACTATGCAAACAACAAAAATGTACAAACATCCTTTTAAAGAAAATTGGCTTGGTCCATTGGAGGCCATGACCTGAGTTCTAGGTGCGTGTTTCATGTTTATATTTACATCAAATCTACCTGACACACTGATACTTTAGAAATGATACTTGCCACTAAACATAAAACCCATAAACGAACTAAATTGAGACTGCAGTCCTCATTTGACACAGGTGAAGACGGTCTACTTCCGTAATGACTTGTATGGGCGTGGTGATTAGCCATGAACACATTTGTCAGATGCTGAAAACTCACCGCAAAACCCACAATTTAAACTCCACACCACAGGCCGACAGACAGACTTAGAACAAACGTTTCCTCTGTTGTATGGTGTTACAGTAAATGTCCTGCAGTGTTCTTCTGGGGCTAAATGTAGACCTTCCGACTTCCAGTAAATGTTCTGACCATTCTGACACAGGCAGCTGTTTGGCTGCTGGTTAGCCAAAGGTGTCAGTGATTGGTCAGTATTATTGTGTACGTTTTTACCGTAATAAGCGTGTGTCCCTGAAATTTAGCAGTAATTAAATTTAAAAGAAATTTTGAATAATTTTGGGGGAAAAACCTGTAAGATAAATATTATTCCAAATGTGAAAAAGGAGAAAGAAACAAAAATGCTTATCAATAACTCTCTTTGTTGCGTGAGGACATTACCGTAACTATTTGTGCGCGTGTCAAAGAGGAAGCGAAAATGCTCTATTTCCGCTGCAGCAGCGTCAACGGGCACGTCAAAAAATAAAAGAAAATGTGGACAGTAAGGACAAACTGAGGCCGGATAAAGAACGTCGAGCCATAGCTGTTCTCTTCGTTAAGCATCGTTGCTAGGCAGCTGATTCTTTTTAAAGATCTGGGCTTTATATTTGACGGTTTAAGGGTCGTTTCGAGGTTAACGCGACCCCTTGTTGTGTGGTGTTTCGTTTTGAGGAAGCAGCTCGGCTAGCTAGCTGAATTAGCCAGCCTGCTAGAGATGGGAACGAAAGCAAGTCGCTTACAGGAAGACCCGGTTCCTTCTCCTTTCGGGAAAGATGGCACAAAGCGGGATTCATATAGACGAGCCCGTTGTCCCAGGCCCACAAGTCTCGTTGTTGACTTCTCCGTCAGTTTCGAGGACACGGAGGCCAACCGGAGCCGATCTGAAGAAGGCAGCGACTCGGACTTGGGGCAGCATGGGGCGAGCGCCGAGGGTAGCCCAGCTGACCACCACAGCATCCCCTCTAGTATTAGCCAAGCGTCGCCTGCGGACGATAACAACAGCGAGGGGAAACCTGAGGAAGATGGTAACGTTAGCCCGGAGGCTCCTGCCGACGCGGAACACCAACCCGGAGAGGAGACAGGCCGCACACCCCACCGCACTTTTTCCGAGCGACTCCCCGGGAATCGCCATTCTTCTGCCCGCAGCGTTGGTGCAAGATCGGCCCGGGTCCGTGGCACACACCAGCGGCCGATGTCAGAGGCTTGGATTGGCCTATACCGTGTTAACAACCGACATGGCAGTAAGTATCTTACACAATGCAATAATTTTATTCGTATGTTAATCATTTTTAGTGTTTGTGTCGCATGAATAAATTCAAATTGTAGGATATTCCCCATCACAGATATTGGCTTGCTTTGCTTTAGATGTAAACAGTAGTCTTTCAACAGAAGCTTCACGGACTCCATGGATTTGTTGGGGCTTGACAATATGAGTATAATTACATTACCTAACACAGGAATGTGATAAAATGTAGGTGCTGACAGTTGCTGCTTTCATAAAACAGTTACCAGGTAACTCACAAATTATAGTGGGTGACTTGTTTAGAGAAAATGGTGATGATACAGATGTATTGTGGCCAAGTTGTAGGTGTCTTGATCTGTTGATAGAACCACGATTTTATTATCTATATCTGAGACAAACTTCACAACACCAAAGCAGCCTTTAAGACCAAGAAAAATGTATAAATCCCACCAGAATATCGCCTAGTGTAACCCTCAATCAACTTTCAAACTGAAATAGATTATTTGGGGAATTTACATTCCTGAACAGATAATCTCCTTTCCCGTGCTTGCATGCTGACTTAAATCATCAGAGACCCCATTGTCTGAAGCAGAGCTATGGCGTAAAACTGGAAGTGGTGACATACAACCACTTTCATGTCACAAGGTCTGTTCACATTGGTTGTTAGTGGTAGACAGAAAGACAGAAACATTAAGTAACCAACCGCATTTCATATGGACTGCATTTATTAAAACGGGAACATGAGTTCACAGGAGAAGTAAAAATGCACGCTAAATGTTTGCTGGATTTTGAGATGTACAGAGATGATTGTGGTGATGTGACTGCAAAAGTGACATTTTGAGCCAAAACACTACAGTGTGGTGGGTTTCCCAGGGCCAGCCCTCTGGCAAGTGTAGGGAAATGGGTCACAACTTCACATGCCCACTCTCTGCTGCCAGCAGCTCAGATGGAGGAGGGGGTGGGATGTAGGGCAGCAAGGCGCTGTTTCTGCCTGGCTGTCAGATCTATGAATCGCTCTCGTGGTGCCTATCCGGCAGGCCTGAGTCACTGTTTTCAGGGACGCATACAGTGAAATGAAACCATATCAGGTTGGCTTCACTTTATCATCCACACTATCAAAGATTTATACTGACTGAAATAGTCTTCTCCTCAATTTAACATCTTTGTAATCTAGCTGTCCAAACATGTCTATACATGTTCTCAATGGGTTGTATGTATCATCTATCATTTATGTCTCTCAGCCACACAATGTGGTAATCTCAGCTCTGCTTTGGCTCTCCCCTCCACAGATATCCGCTGTCCTTTCTGCTCAAAGCCTTTCCCAGGGGGCCGGATCGAGGATCACCTGTTGAGCTGCCTCACATCTCCTCCCCTACCTTACAATAGTGAGTATCATATCACAAAATGCTCCAACAGCTGTGTGTTTTTTTTTAAAATAAAGGTGATGACACTTACTGTTGGTTTGTGTGTGTATTTACAGCGGATGTGCTCAGTAAAGACAGTGGAGAGTGTTCTATCTGTTTGGAGGATCTGATGCAGGGTGAGACCATCGCCAGGCTGGCTTGCCTGTGCGTCTACCATAAAAGGTAACAGAGTACAGTTTATGCATTTTATTCCAAATTAAATGCAGGGCAGATAAAACTTAAAGAAGTATAAACATGAGATTTTCAAATTGTGTGGAAAATGTAGTTGTTGTTTGTTTTTTTCGAGATCCCAAAAAGTTTGGGGTGAGGGTTTAGAAAAAAAGGAAGAAGTTATTTTGCACTAGTGTACATATAACCACATATTTATGATCAATTCTGTGCAGGCTTTTTTTTTTCCATGATGTAATATTCTAAAGTTATCTTTAGGTCCTGTTTTGTGTTTTTGCAGACTAACAGTCTAACATGAATTAGGCCTCTAAGATTTCCCAGTGAGAGCTTTCACAACTGTGAAAACATTGTTACATTTCAACCAGGCACACTTTCAGATCTACCAGATTTGTTAGCAGATTTTGAAAGCATTCAAATATTTTCAATAAAATGGATTACATAGAAGCTGTCAAAGGACCACCAGACTGGTTGCATGATTCAGCTCATTGACTGCAAAACGCCCTCTCATTTTCAGAGCATGCTGTAATGTTCAAACACTTGGTTTCCCTCCATTTTCCAAGACTCACCAGTTTTCCATTATTTCAGTGCAGCATGATATTTCCCATGATAACCTAATCTGTCACAGAGAAGTTTTTGATTTTACTGAGAGTTATGTCATGATTGTGCGTACGAGTGGATCTAAATGTAAACTGTTTTGGATGTTCACCCCATTTCCGCACATCATAGATGATTGGAATTTAGGATTCGGTACCAGTGAAATTTATTTAGCATTAAACACACAAGTTAACTTTGGTTTTGGCCAGAGGCTTGACTCTCAACTTTGTGCCAGTTTTGTCAGTGTGGTTGTTGGACTGCGAAATAGATATTTTAATCCACCCAGTAGAGGAATTGAGAATTTGGGGGGAGGATCCTACAAAGCAACTTCTGCACATCTGAAAACAGTTACATACTACTTTTTTTGTGTGTGCGTTTTTGTCCCAAACAATACAATCTGCATATTATTTGAAAGCTGTAATTAAGTATTAGATACGTTACTGATTATAAAAAAAAAGGTAATTTCATTAATCTGGACTGAAACATGTCAGAAAAGTTTAGAAATAAAAAAATAAATTTTTTTCCAGGGGTTCAGAAGCCAGTCCAAAAGTGAAAGTTAGTCATCAAAACGGGAAGATCGTTGGTAAACTGGTAGAAAGCTGGGAGTCAAGCCTCTGACCAAAACCAAATAGTTTACGAATGCCCAGAGCCGTTTATTGGCTGCTACGAATGTCTATCAAATGCACCTGTGTGTAGCTCATAGCCAATCATCTAATCGGGCTATTAATGGCGAGACAACCATAACGACTGGGGTCCTGCTAAGCTCCATTGCCTTAGCCACTAACGGGGTTAGTTGATATATGAGGCTTTTGCTAAAGCCTGTTGCTAGCAGGACAAAAACATCCTTCTTGGTTATGAAATGGTTTAAAGCCAAAAGTTGCTCTTTTTTCAAAATGAATTTGCATTCTAAATCAATAAATAATTGCATCTGCTGCATAGTCTGCTGCTCCCTACCCATTCTGTGATTGGTTCCCTATCTGATGGGAAATTTGGTCCATGGAATCCATGCTACCTTCGCAGCGTGAATAAAATTGTGCTGCGTTCAAGATTAGCATGAGAAAACCCAGGCTAGTTAAACTACTCAATTTAGACGCTGCAACTATTAGCATTAGTGGTTGTTATTTCTCTATTGAAAAAAGAAGTGGCAGGTAATAGTTTGAGCTCTACATGGTTGTCTTAAAGCCAGTGTTATTAAATACTGCCCAATCATACACTTTCTCTCAACTCTTAAAAGCCACTGAGTCATTAAACATCTTCAAATCCAACTTCAGGGATATGACTAATTCCATTTTCATCCCTTTTCAAAGTGGATTAAACCATGTGGGCAACACTACAATTTGCCACATTAGCGAGTTAATCAGTGTTTAGTCTTGGTGTCTCCACTCATGAACCTGCTCTGTCTTTGTGTAGCTGCATTGATTCCTGGTCCAAAGTGAAGCCCTGCTGCCCTGAACATCCTTTTGATTGACTACCGGGTCACGTGTAATCAGCCCAGTGACCAATTCGACTCAGGTACGTGCACGTCATATTGGTGAATCATCCGCACATGTTGTCACCTTTAACATTGGGCACAGCCGTTTCATAATAAGTGTCACTAGTGTCTCTTATGGTTGGTAGTACCCACACTGAATAGACCGGAAAAATTTGATGCTTTAAATTAATGTGGCATAAGCAAACTATGTGCAAAACAAGACCAGGATGCTTAAACTGGTCATTTTCATTATCTGGTTACAATGAGTTACATCCTGCAACCACTGTTACCTTCTCTGGAGACAAGTCTGCAGGCTGCAAACACATGAAGGGATCACATTACCCTGCCTGTATATACTTGTGGTTGAGGTGGACAATGATTCTAATGGGCATGGCTCTGTTGTAATTAGTTAAAATAAAGTTCTTTTTTTTTTTCTCAATTTTTGACACTAAATTGTAAAAGATGACAGCTATTATTGCCAATTTAATTTTCTGATGGTCTTTGACAAAGAAACAAAAATATTTTCATGTGTTTGGATATTCTAAACTAAATTTTAAAATGTTAAAATAGTCTTTAATTGAACTATGTATTACTCTTTTCTTATTTATTTGCCATATTCATGTAAAGGCAGTTAAAATGAATTTACTATCCTTGTTGACCTGTTGCAGACTATGTTTAAATGCAGTTTTGAAAGTTGCATTCATTTGTCTAATGGCTTCTCTGTCCTTTCTTTCCTTGTAGGGGACTACACTGAAACCCAATAAAATCCAATAAAAATGTGTAATTGAACAAACAAAAGTACACTGTCCCTCAGACAAAAATATGTGAGTGGAGAACAAACGATCCCAAAAGGAAGCTACCCTGATGCTCTCCGTTTGGATCTATCCTTTTGAAATTGATCTACACCTTTTTCATGCCAAACATCAACAGTAAAACCAGCTGCTCTTTAATCTGTGGTCAAGACTCTGGTTGGAACAGAAGTTCTGGCTTTTCTCATCTTTTCTGTGGACCTGACATAGGCATCTAAATATTATAATCCCAAAACAATGGAAATTTCTCCATGTTAGATTTGGGGAGGAAAGGGTTATCCTTACTGTGACTCTGGCTCCTCTCTTGTGTATTTTTGACTCCCTTCAAATGGGATCACTCATTTTATCGAGTATTTTACAAAACAAGTGTTTTTCCATGTCATACATCAGATGAATGTTTCATTTCTTTGGCTCACCCCAAATTAACCAACCTCACACTGAAAGCGCAAAGTGTTACCACTTAAGTGTTGCTTTATTTTTAACTAGCTTGAGGTTGAGAGCTTGTTTGTGGTGAATGGGGCTGTTGTCACTCCGTTACCTGCTTTTTGTAACCTGCAACATTTCAGGGGAAATTTGGATTGTTTTGTTTTTTTCTCTTTTTATAGGTCAGTTTTTCATTGAGGGTTAATTAGCGCAGAGTTTAACGTGCTGCTACTTGGTGTGTGTTTAGGAGGGTGGTAGGTGTTTCATAGGGCCACAGTAGTGCTGTGTTGGCACCAACTTGAGCACTTTGTCTGTCACAGCTGTTTTTGTTTTTTTTTGTTTGTTTTTTTAATTTCTTTTTCTTTTTTATGCTATAAGGTCTGAGATAACATTGTGTGTTGGCATGTTTGTATGTGTGTGTTCAGATGGTGACTGGGGACTGAATATGTCCTGAGCATAAATGTATTTTAACTGATTGTCTGGGTGTGTGTGTGTGTGTGTGTGTGTGTGTGNGTGCGCGCTTGTGTGTGTGTGCTTGTGTGTGTTTTACTGTAACTTGCCCAGATGTCTGCTTGGTCAAGTAGGTCATACTTTTTCATTTTCATAGCTCATTTCTCATCATGTTCATGCTGGGGAACACCCCGTTACGTCTAGACTTTGGTACTTTCAATGCAGGTTTGGTTTGCATCCCCCTCCCCTCTCAATTTGGGGTGTAGTCCGATTTTTTTTCTTTTTTCTTATTTTTTTTTTGGACTGGGCCCTGAGCAACAGTTTTGCCATCTGGTTAATGCCAGATCGGGGAGGGATAAAGGGACAGACGGACTGAGGGATGTATTTTTGGGGCATGTTTACACCATGTGGCATCTGCTTCTCTCCACAACACTGGAGGCTATGGACAGCTGATGGTTAATAATTGCATAAGTAGCCCCCTCCTTTCCTACATTGTCTTTTTCTTTTAAGGTTTCAGCTATGAAATAATCACATCTCTGATTATTATTGTTAAATATGTTAAATGGCTTTCCTTTACCTTTTTTGTGTGTGTGTGTGTGTGTGTGT
>JAPMNP010641782.1:0-11248 GCA_029874935.1 Atherina boyeri | reverse complement strand
CCTTTAAAATAATAAAACAATGCCAGCAGGAAAGGATCAATTTCGGTAGATTTTCTAAAACTGTGTTTCTTTTCTCTCACACACTATTTCGATTTACTTTTAATGAAGCTTTTGCTGCTCTGCCCGTTTGCTGACAAATGACCTTATACATTTGACTTGTGAAACGTGTTTACTGTGTCTCTGCTGTGGGAACTTGTCCAGTGGTCGTAGAATTACAGTCAGTGCTGTTCCTTTGCCAGGGTGATCGCTGTGTGTTGTTGTTTCCATTTAATTTACTTGTCTGCTTACTTATCAGCAAGATTATGCAAAAACTACCAAGCTGAATTTCACAAAACGTCATGGAGAGGTGGAGCATAGCTTAAAGGAAAAAAGGCAAAATAGGACTGTGGCCCTGCAGATTTAGCTTATGAGATAACTTTTAGTTTCTATTAAGGTGTTTATAGGAGAAATGCCAAACAATATTGGCTTTGATTCTAGGTCTTCAGCACTTCCCATGCCATTTTCTTAGCAAGTATCTTATTACTTGGATTCCTTCGTTGAGAAGATCAGGATTTAAAAAGATAGTAGCTTTGTGTCTGCTGGAAGATTTCTAATGGGACAAGCAGTAAGCAATGAATTTCCTTTTTTAAATTATTTCTATCTTACATCTTGCAAATTTCCTCTGGGCTAAACTGTCCATGATGCATTCATATTATTCATTTTTCTAAAAAAGCCACTTAATCAACTCAAAAGGAAATGAAATAGTGCTGCATGATTCATTCCCTACTTAGGCATCACAGCTGTCATCATCCAGTGTGTGTGCAGGATAATGACACAAACCACACCATTATGTCACACCATATGTGGATCTTGTATATGTCTTACCCAAGCACACTCAAATCAACATGCTCAAAGCTTACAAACTTATTTTAGTGAAGGGATTGATGAACTTGAGCTAACTGTGAAACAACTTTCAGAGGATGAACATCATCCTGTGGCTGATCAATTTGATCATCCACAAAGAACATGGCATGCAAATCAAAGGCCTTCTGTGGCCTTATACCGACACAGTTTGTTCACGTCTCGATCAATATGTGATAAAACACAAGTTTCAAAATCCTCAGATTTTTGACGATGTCTGACCGTGTGTATGGGTGCTGTTTGTTGATGAACTGTGCTGCATTTGCTACATAGTTTAAGAGTTGGAAAATATAAAGAATAAGCCTAGAGGAAACATATGGCGTATGTGCAGGTGAAGGAGTGGGATTATTGACTGAGCATTGCTCCATCTTGACATAGGAGGGCAGAATGATAGGTGGAGAGATGGGGGGGAAATGAAAGAGAGAGGCATGTATCATTTCAGCTCTCCTCTGCATAGCACATTAGCAGATTGGTTGCTAGTGGGCCATTAGTGAGGCTTGCTTCCCAGCAAAGACTGTTGACAAACCTTTTTAAAATAGATAGTATGCCATTGTCTTATTATGCCCACAGTCTGCAAAATTCATAGGCAGGTGGTAGGAAATGCAACCTACATTTCACCAAGTCAGATCTGAGAAGAAGGCTTTGGGGAATCTTTTTTAAAATTTGAGGGAAATCAGGAATAAAGCAAGTGTTGCTTGTAAATTCTGAGCAGGTAGCAAGGCACTGAACAAATGCCTGTTCAGTCCTTTTTGAAAACCATCACAGACTTTCAAACAATGGAAGGAATCCTCATAAAACACTGCACAGAGCTGTGATGATGACACTGATAATCCTTTATTTATGCATACACGGTAATATTAAGCATGGATCCAAATCCAACACAGTCATTTCCACATCACATATTTTTTGTAGCACAGCCTCCCACACTTCACCCTGAATTAAATTTGACATACTATCTGTACAGGATGCCAGATTAAAGAAAGACAAAGATAAAGAGGGAGCCGAGGCATCCTTGCTGGTTCTGCAGAATGCATAAGTCATGATGAAACACACATATAGGTGAAAAAAAAACATTTTTAAACACCATTTGAAGACAAAACATGTAAACAGATTTTTCTTACCATGGGATTCGTCTTTCTTCTGTCTGCTTTTGCTGTAAATTGATACATTTGAAAGCATACACACATGCATATACAAACTGAACTGTAAATATACTGCAAATAGCACTTTTCCTCATGACAAAATCTTCCAGAACACAGATGGAATAGAATAAATGGGTCATTTAGGATTTAGCTAAACAAGGAGGCTTCATCTGAGCTTTTTTTCCAACCTCCATCTTTTTCCTCGTACACCACATGTTCAGAGGGCTTCAGTTACATGTCTGTCTGCCTCAACTTGCTCTGCTCCCCAACTGGGGCATAAAGCAGGTTTACCCGTGCACCAAGAGGTGGGGGGTAAAGATGACTTTGTAGTAACCAGCAGTGACATGGCAACGAAAACAATGTTATCATCTATAGATCTATCTCTCTTTCTATGAATTTGCTCTATCCTTCTAATCCCTTAATTTTATCCTTCTCTTCCCCCCTCTCTTCATCTTAAGAAGCAAAAGATCTGTGCTGTTATGTGCATCTTTACAGTAGTGTAGCTATATGTTCCATTTTAATATGAGTATGTGTTTATTTGTGAGTAATGGGGGCTAATGTTGACTCATGCATGCAGTGAGTAAGGACAAGGATCCCCCACAGCAATGACACACGCAAACACACACTCTCATATATATTTACATGGTTGAATGGGGGAGATAAAGAGAACAAAGGCTTGAACAGGAAACATAAAAAAAAAAAGACGCAGGGCATATTTTATTAAAAGAGCATTAAATGGGATTATAGCTGCCTCACATTTCATTTCTTGCGTGTACATGTGCATTCGCTGCATAGGTGCATGCATACAAAAGCATAGCCATATTGATTATACTCAGTTTCAACATTTTAAATTACACATTTGCCTTTTGGGCCATTGAGGAAAATTTCCAACATCTGCATCGTTTGCAACTGACTGCATTTAATATTGCCGCCCGGCTAGTTTATGTACAAACCATGGACAGAATTTAAAGATAGACAATGAACAGATGGCTCATTAGTTTAGAATGAAGTAGTTGAACATTTTTGGAATTTTTTTGTCGACTTACTCCTCAAAGATTAGTCTGAGTGCATGATGTGTTACAGATCTGGGAAGTGGAAGGGTTCAGTGTCTTGCATTAGCATTGTTGTTTTCAGACATAGGAACCTTGTTCCTTCGATTTCCCTTCGCTAACCTGCGACCCCATGATGTATGAATGCATGTTGATAATAAGTGGAGCTCGCTTCTGACAGAAAGCAGCACTGCTGGCAAATGCTGGGGAAAATTGCTGTGACAGAACCGGCACGTCTTTTTATGTCTCAGCTGGAGAACATTCTCTTGTCATCGGCTTATAAGGCAGACTTCAGACATTATGGAAAAAGCAACAAAAATAGCTGAAATTGAAGGTATGCTGGACTGCTGTGGCCCAGCCTTGTGTTCGGCAGTCTGAGATATTTTTAAACTTTGCACCCCAGCCCACCATCCGCCTCGTCATCTCCTCTTGCCCTCCCACTCAACCCCCTACCTCCTCTGTTCTATGCAACCAATCTCCTCCATATTGTCTCTCTCACACATACAAAAGAGACAAGGAGGGACAGAGAGATATGGAGTAAGGCTAAAGAAAGAGCATATTTGCAGTAACCCACTGTTCCCAGTCTCCCAGCTGGATGGAGAAGTCTTAATATTGGAATGTGAACACCAAGTGGAGCATTAAGATCAGTCCTGGGGCATTCTGATTTTCTTCCTCCTTTCTCCCCCTCTCCCCCTGCTCTCTCTCTCTCTCTCTCTCAGTCTGGTCAGCACACAGCCAGTCAGCCGATTATTAATCATGTATTTTCCCCTTTTCACTATTTTCATCATCTCCCTTTTTTCACTGTTCATTCTTGCTTCCTTTTTGCTCCACTAAATGGTCTTGCCCTGACATATTTCCAGGGCTGCCATCCACGTCGACCCTTCCGTGTCCCACACTCTTTTGCTCTCTTTTCTTTTTCCCTCAGAACTCTGTTTGTAAACGTGCAGAGGAGAAGAATGAGGGAACAAATTATGAAACACAGGAGTGCATTCCATACCTTGTTTAGAAAGAATTCTCCAACAGCGCAGAGGGGGAGAGGAGCCACTTCCCCCTGTGATTCTACCCCCACTTTCAGCCCATATGGCTTTTTTTATGTATGCAATCTTTAGGGATGTCCATGACATTTTTTCTTTATGCACTACTACTCAGTTATTAAGGTATTGTACAGACTCCACATGTTATATCAAATGCCAAATTCTGATCTGCTACAATGGTTTGTGATTGAGAAAACAGAAAAAAAGAAAGATTGCTCACTCTCTACTCAGTCCAGCTATTTAACCAGCAACACTGTAACATCATTACTGTAAGTCTAGAACTATTACTGTATGTGATTGTCTGGCTGCTAGTAAAGACAGAATTTCAGATTTTGGCTGCTCTCTTTTGCAGTTCTCCACAGGGAATATTTGATAGAGGCCTCACTAAGAAGTTTTCCAAAACAGTGCACAAAGAATAGCAAACAATGGGAAGTGCTAGTATTAAGAGCCATTTATTGTTGCTTAGGCTTTGATTGCAGTTAACAGAAGCTGAGCAGGCCACTTTTATGTTATATGATCATGTGAAAATGGCCTACGAAAGACAATTTAGTTCCTAAGACAGCTATAGTTGAAATAATGGCTAAAAGGGCCCAACCTGTTTCCTTGGAACTTTTGTTAAAGACAACTTTATAGTTATAAGTTGCTCTGATAGAGAATCAGTATATTGTATTGAGTATGTGTTGACTTCTGTCCTGTATTCTTCTTCATGTTTTTCTCTCTGTTACTAAACAATAATACAAGTTCATGGCCTATCAGTTACACAAGAGTGTCCCGCATAACTTAATTATTAGTGAATCACATCGTACTTATGTGTTATGTATTCTGTCTTAGCTGTTTGGCTGTGTTCTCTCTAGAGAAAACCCATCTGTGTTTTTGAATAATGGAGTAGGAACATAACATGATTTTTGATGGGAAATCCAGTAATGATAACAAAAACAAAACATTGAAGAAAACATTTCCAGGGGGGGCTCCTGCAGTCTTTCGGAAAGCTTTCCATGCGTCTCTGCCCACTCACCCTGGTGTCAGCAAACAATAAATTGACCTGTTTTCCTCCTCTTTGTCAGCAGATGACACAGTGATTCTCACTTATCCGCAGGTACCATTGATTGTTGCCATAGACACAAGCTTTCACTTTGGAGATCCCCTGCAGCTGGTCCATTGCAGTTAATAGTTAAGGCTTAAAAGCTGCCTTGGTGGATCAGTTTATGAGGCATTACACACAACTCTCCCCGGTTTCAATCAGTCACAGGAACTGCATTTTATTGATGTACATTTCTGCCTTTGTTGTCAACTACATAACAGATGTTAAATGTCTCCTCAAATTGTTACCAGCTCTTGTTATTTTGTATCTGCTGACAACAATCAGATACCACCTGCTGATGAATTGATAAAAACATGCTGTCAGCTAATGTTTTGCTAACAAGGCAGTTTAGTGTGGAATGAGGATGAAATAGCCTTTAAAGACCCGGTCATTCATACTTTCCTTGTTGATTTGGTCAACTGTAATCATTAAATCTGATTAACTCATACACAACTCAAAGCCCTTAAGATGGATAAAACTGTTTAGTTTGTGGTTTTGGACTAGGAAGCACAAGTAGAGCCAAGCCCTTGGTCAGCCTGTGACACTTGAAGAGATTTTGTGAATTTATGAGACATAATCTGAGTGGCCACATGAAAGGGATCTGATCTAAAAACAAAACAAAACTAAGGCTTACAGGTGCAGATGGTTTTTCTTGAATATGGATACAGCTTTTCAAAGGCATCCGTTGTGTGTTTGGCATTGTTTTACAAATGATAATAAGACTGGACAACATTTTGCGGCATACCAATTCATGGTTATTTATGCAGATCTATATTAGGCATGTATGCGCTGCTATGTTTAACATAAGTTAGTGTATGTGCCCACATGTGTAGGTTGATTCTCTTTGATAGCTATTCTCTTGGGTGGCTGTCCCTCACTCTCTCTTCTTCTGGGTTTAGTTGCTATGGCAATGAGAGTGGGGAGAAATGTAAAGCCATGGAAAGGAAGCAGAATATGTGTCTGGAAAGACCATTAAGCCTGACAGAGAATCATTATACCAGCACATATTTATGTCTGCAGGTCAAAAACTGTACAGCAGATCAGAGAGAGAGAGATAAGACTTCTTTTTCACGCTATATTGTTTTTGTAATTCTCGCACTTTAAAGCTGTGATTGTGTACACAGCCAGGGTGAAACGCATTAAGAGCCCAGAACTGAGCACAAGAGAGCAAGAGAGTGTGGCTGGAGACTGGGGCCAGGAGGGGAGGATTCACATCCATGCCGATCAGCAGGCACTGCAACTCTCTCTCCGGCTCTGCTTGCAGGCCTCCTGACTGGCACTGCCACAGCTGCCATGCAAAATCACAATTGCTTTTAATTTGCTGTTCTCAGCCACCTTAGGCGTAATGGCAGCCATGTTTACCCCTAAATACAAGTGTGAGTTGCTCTTTCTTTTAGTTTTCCTTCTTCTACTGTGCATATCTTGCAAATGAATCACAATGATGATCAACCCGGTGTGTTTGCTGCCTGTTGCTGAAGAGAAAAAAGGAACACATACATACACACACATTCTAAGAGACACTCACACAAAAAGTTATTGCTATGCATGTTCTGAAAGCTCCTGCAAGTGCCTTGTCGTCCCACATTCTTTATGCTGTTGAGAATTATTTAGTGGATTTTGTAAAAATCTAGCAGAAGCAGATTCATTGACAAAGTTTATGCTTAACTTTGTACTGCAAAATATTCTTCTCACTGATTTGGTTTTGTTTTTAGAAGTGAAGAAAAGAAGAAGAATTATACTTCTTTTGCAAAATATTTTACAGGCAAATGTACTTTTTATTACACTACTTTTATATGATAACTTTAGCTGGCAACATCTATAAAGTATTGATAGAAATTATGATTATATCCACACACAACTGTTGCAATATCCAACCCCTATACATATGAATGCATCAATAATTATAATTCAATATACATTAAAATACTTTGACTAATAATATCATGAATTTTGAATCATAGAGTATATTTTATGATCCTGAATAGTATTCAATAAATGCAGGAAAATTGCAGAAAAAAAACAAAAAGTTATGGATGTTAGTGAAGTTGGAGGATCCCAGCAACACTGGATAGGATCACTGTTTTAATATTTTAATTTATCCAAAGAAAATAATTTCTGTGTGCCTCAAGCTCAAAGTAATGTCCTGGTTTATTGAAATTGTCTTATTTACCCTGTTCATAAGAAATAGTTTGCATTTTGCATTTTACATACATATAGAAAAATAATATAATTCTCAAAGTTCAAAGCTTCTGTATACATATATATGCACATATTTATTGGCTTGGAGATCTACATGAACTACATGTACTATTTTTTGTCTGTCATTTTTTACCTGTGATTTGATTAACTCATAAAGCTGAGTAAAAATAGTACTTTTTATCATCTCCATGTAATTAATATAGATCTCCATGTAGATATCTCACATGTTTATCCGTTTCAGTCTCAATCTTTGTGAGGCTGGAAAGATTAAATATGTGGGTTTGATTTTAGAGCTCACAAGTGGTTGAAGGCAGATGTTGTCAGGAACTCTTTCAATGGTTTTAGAGGAATGTCTGGAGTTGTCAGGCCCAGTAACCACAGACATGGTTCCAGTCTCTCACTGTGAGGAGTCTGAGGAAATCCAGTACCATAAAGAAAATGAAATGAAGAAAAAGTTGTGGGGAATACTTGCTATAAAGTGTTTTTTCATGTGAAACAGTGTTCTGATTTAGTGATGTCAGTGTATTATTGTTTCTTCAGTTAGTTTGAATGTTAAACTTTGGATATTCAAGTTATTTGCTTGTTACAAGCTAAAGCAATTAACCTAACCTCAGTAACCTGCCTCCTTTTTGATTGTGCATCCTCCTCTTCTTGTTTTTAATGAAGCAAGATCTTGTTCAGATATGAATTGCGGCGTTGGAGGACTGCAGTAATATTTCCACAGGAATCAACATCAGATGTAAATACACAACCTTCACCAATTAAAAAGCGTTTCTATCCTTCTGTTGAACAAATTTTGACGCTTAATAATGGTCATGGTTTACATGTGTCTGCCATTTAAAGTTGTTTCATAAGCTATCATCAGGAAAATTCCTGAATCACTCTTTTGCATCATTCTAGTGACAACAGGAGTAAGACCAGTATAATTTTTTGGCACATTTTTCAGGTGACTATCAGTGCTTCATTGCTTTACATCGATGAAAAATATGTCACAGATTCTGGCTGTGAGTACTGACAGCAGGAAACCAATCCCAATGACTTGTTTGTGTGTGTCGCTTGATGTGTCTACCACATATTTCCTCCTGTGCTCCTGGAATCACAGCAGCGAGTGCGTGTGTGTGTCTGCATAAAGTAGGTCAACAGGAGGACAGGAAACCACTGCTCAGTTGTCTGACTGCAGTGTGTGACTTTGTGGACTCAAGCACACTCACATGTGGCATACACAAGGGCAACAACACTTGTGCTTTTTGTACCATTGATTGTGTTTCTATGGCAATCAGAAACTACTTGCTTCCCTTTCCACTTCCTTTTTCTTCAGTCATACAAGCATATGTCAGGCCTGCATAACCTTTTTTTATTTTACAGCTTACCTAAAGCATAAAGAATCATTCCTCTTCTAAGGAAGGTTCAAGCTCGTTCTGTCCTTCACTCATATTAATTGAAAGATTTGTTGATTTGTAGGGATATGTGTTAAGTTATTCAAACCTTACTTCCAAATTGGAAAAGGTGGTCAGAGGAGAAGATTTTTAAAATTATTTTCCCTTTCCTCCCATGTCACTGTTTTCTCTGCCAGCTGGTTTTGTATGTCCAACATGTGCTGTTCTCAGCAGCTTTGTGGGAGAGCAGAGGAAGGCATGGCATGAGAGCAGGGAGCTGTGTTCTCTGATCCCAGGGCAGGACCCAGCTGCAGTCTGAAAAATGGTGCAGTGCACAGAGATGCAGAGGGTAAGAGGGTGAGAGCGCAAATGAGGGTGGCAGACAGAGGTGATGCACAGGGAGGGAAGACTGGAGAAAAAGTGCCAGGATTCATAAATCAGTAGCTGCACAAATAAAGTACACATAAACCAGCCTGGGGCCAACGGGATGGGATATAATGAAAAAACAGAAATGTTTTAAGGGACAGAGACATGAGGCAAAAAGTCTGGCACTTAGGATCAGTACCGATGGAGATTTTAAATGTTAAGTATTATAAAATACCTTGAGATATATGAAAGTGAGAAGGTTTCCAGTCATATGCTTCTGACCCTAAGTGCCTCATGGCGTCTGAAATCTTTCAGTTTGCACATCTGAGTACCTGAGTGCAGCCCGTGTCCTGCTGGTTGATGAGAAGTGTGTCCATTTCCTCTGAGTGGGTGAAATGTAATATAGCAGCACTATCTGGACTGCCTCGGGTTGAGGGGGCAAAGAATGAGAGAGATAGAGTAGATTTGAGAAGGTAAGCATGGTGTTGTGCTGAGAATGTTTAGCAGTCATGCAGGCAGACCTGTGAGTTGATCACCACGGTCCCCTGGAGTTGAGATCTGTGAGGTGCTGACATTGATTGGCAGCTTTCTCTTAAAACTCCGCTGGACATTTGACAAGTTTGCCACTGAGGTAACCAACAGGATGCTCACCTCTAATGTGCTATGTGCTGACTGTGACAGACACTGGAAACTTGCATCTCAGGTGAACAGTCTGCAGACGTGCCCATCTGGGCTGTGGAAAAATGTACTTGTGTATGGAAACCTTTATGTCTGCATCTCTGTGTTTATTGGTGGAGCCCAGTAATGCCTAAATTGCCTGTGGTCCTGAGAGGCCCTAGGATTGACAAAGAGGTCTTCAGTGGAGGAGCTGTGAACAAGTTTGCTCCATTACAGCCAACGCTTTTAGCCTGATTTGTTGGCTCAGCACCACTCACTCATCAGCTGATCAATAAAAAGTTGGATGAGACTTCTTCTGTCAGTTAAAGCATATTTGTCAATATAATTTGCCCAAACAACATCAGCAGTATAACTCGCCCTTATTTCTGTTTAGTTTTGTCTTTTAATAAAAATGTGGAAAAAAGCTTTCCTACTGTCTATGGTGTCCAAAACATTTACAACATTTATGAGAAAGTGGCATCAAATACTCTCCCTTCACACATGACGTGCAAGCTGTACAGACCATGACTGGAAAATACCATTCAGCTGTGAGTAAATTAACATTAGTGGTTTTGGTTTGCATTTGACAACATTAAAAAGATGGATAATAAGGGTGTAGTGCTCAATAATTATTGGATTAATCTGTCAGATCTTCAGAAAATTAGTCAGAAATCATTGTAATACATTTTAATGGGATTCATTGTTGTAGCCAATTTTCATGTAACAATCACATTTAATATTGCCTGCCTCTTAAATAGTTATGCTGTTTTTCTTTGTCTTCTGATGCAGTAAATTGAAGTAATCAAGTTTAAAGCTGTGGCTAGACAAAAATAAGACTTTTGATGAACTCAGGCTTTTGGGCTCTAAAAAATGTGGATGAACTTTTTTTTAATACATTTTTTTTAGATTCATACTGAATCACTGATTGGAAATGGTCATTTGGAGCCCCAAAATAAATTGGTAATGGAGCCAGACTAGATCAACTGCAAGAAAAAAATTGATGGTTATCATAACAAATAGTGTAATACTGTACAAATGCAAAAACTGCAAAAGGGATCAGACTTTTCTGTGAAGTTGCTCTAATGATACGATCAGATTTCAGTTGAGTGAACAACATCAGGAGAAAATCTGGAACTACTTTAGAGCAGATACTCACTTTGGCTCTAAAGTTACACAGTGCAGCACTTTTGGACGAGCCTCCCAACTCCCACCCCAGCAAGCGCAGAGCTTTTCAGACAGTGAGTGGGCGACTGGTGAAAGCCCAGCATTAACAAATCACCACAGATCGGGCCAGCTTAATGCAGTCCCATCGCTGTGTGCCTTCAACTGTTAATTATCGTAAGCACCTAAACAACAGTCAAGTTGCATTAACAAAATCAGTTGGGGTAATCTTAGCAGTGGCATAATGGAGATAAATATAATCGGGCACTATCAGCATACAGCA
>JAPMNP010641730.1:0-11565 GCA_029874935.1 Atherina boyeri | reverse complement strand
CGATCACACAAACCATATTTTTCTGTCATGAAGCTACTTTTAACATTTTTAAAAATTGTATAATTTAATTTACTATTTAATTCTATTTTTGTTTTGTTCTCTACAGTAGTTTTGGAGAATGTAAACTACTATGTCTGTCGCTGCCTTATTCACTCTGAAAACATGTTATCAAAATGTTGTTTTGCCACTTCCAAATGAGCCAAATGCACCATTTACGACGATAGTCATAGTTACAAGACAAATAGTAAATTCAGAGTTAGAGATGTAACGCTACAGATTACAAAGCTGTTTCATTGATCTCTCTCCCATGTGGACTGGAAGTTAGAAATAGGTTTTCATTTCATAGTAGAATTATTACATAAATGTATGAAGTCACAAGTCACCTAATTTGTCCCTTTGAACCCTTGTCTTCTTAGGCATGTTTTCATTTCATTCTATAGTGTTTCTGAACAGAAACAATATTATCACTGATGTGCAAATTTCAGGGGCACTGGTGAACACTCCTGTACTTCCAACAAATAAGACACTTTAACCCATGCAAATACATAATAAAGTATAACTAAATCCTTTGAACTATGGGCAAATGTTTCCGATATATTTCTGTGTGCTCAAACTGCACCAATTCCACGTGGGTCATGGTGAAGCATGGAGTGCATTACTCAAGAGAAACAGACATCTCTTGAACTTTCAGGACTACAGCAGCCTTTTCATGCGGCATGTGTTCTTCTCTATGTTCATGGTTGCTCGGTCCGTTGAGCTCGTCAGGACATCCAGAACTTCATCCTGCCTTTCCAGCTCCGTCTCTGCCTCCAGCGCAAGATTCTTCAGCTGCATCAGCATCTGCACACACACATAGCAGATATACATAACAGACACTCATTTGTTAAAGTAATTACAGTAGATGTCAACCCACTGTGAACATGGGTAACTAAGGAACAAGACACACATAAAAGATGACTGAATAGTAAAACTGCATCACAGTGGTGAGAAGTTACGGGCTGGAACATGTGGACCAGATGTGGAGGTATAAAGATGGGGTCAGTGAGTTAAAAAAGTGAGTGAGTTAGCGGAACAGAAAAAAAAAAGGTTTAATTCAGAGCTCCCCCTGCTCATTTTGCCCACAGGGACAACACCCTGCTGCTTAATGTCTGCAGATCAGAAGACAACATAACAATTCAACACCAACAGTGATGCAATAAAAATTATTCATGTAGCAGATGTGATAATATTTCATATTATGCAGGAAATGAAACTTGAGAATACACCAAGAGAGAAGTTTGGCCTGTCTCCTGGGACTATTAAGAAACAATACTGTTTGTTTTCTACTTTCAGCGGGTTTGAGGAATATTGTGACTACATGTCCACGGTCTAACAACCGTGTATGTTATGGTTAATGGGACAGCTTAAATATACAGCAATGTGCCAAGCAAAGCCTAATAAACACTCACTTCAAACCCCACCACCCTGGTTGCTAAACTTGTATTATGCTACACATACACAAACCCTGCTCACACACTAGCTGACATTATGTCAGTTTTCACTGGCTGGTTTATGTGGACATTTCAACTGGGCACTAAAACAGCCACAGGCAGCAGTTTGAAAACAGATAGAGTGTCAATACACACCAAGGAACAACTGCTTTCGCTCACTGAGGTCTGTGACTTCACAATTTAAACTGGGATGACATGACTGAATCCCACCTTGCAGTTAACATTTACAAGAGCCTCGGTGTGTCAAAGAAAAAAAAGAAAAACAACACAGAAATGAATATTTTTAGCTTTTGATTATACAATGGCTAGAGAACTTAAGTCATGTAGAAACCCCAAAAACTAAACATTTAGGCTAGAACTAACAGGAAAGTATATGAGCTAAATTTCCATATGCATTAGTGGGGTAATTTCTGGAGTGTGATTTAATAAGCATGGAGTACACATGCATGCACGGGTTTGTTTCTATATCCTCATGGGGACACTTCATCGACACCATTAACCTGAAACATCGCAACTAAATGCCTAACCGATCCTAACTATAAACCTAATCACAACCTAATTCTTACACAAACCTCCCTTCACATCATTTAACTCTCATGTTACTTTCTCTTTGCAGATGGAGAAAAGCCAAATCAGGAACCCAGAGGTGATGGAACAGGTGTCAGGGCTTTCACTCAGGAGACAGAGGTTCACATCCCATCTGGTATTATAATGTTTTTCGACTTAGTATGATCTAAATGCTAAATAAATGTGATTCAGTACTTTATTTATTTCACTAAGTTGAGGATACACTAGACCAGCCTTTGTCACCTCCTGAGGACCTTTTTCTAAATCCTTATTATTTCTCCTCAATATTGCTCATTGACTTCATGAAGTCTTACATATGGGTTAAGGCTTTTCAGTCACTCAGCTACTATTTTCCCCAAATTTCCCTAGACTTTTTGTACATTCTTCCAGCTTTGGCTCGACACAAAATATAAAATCGCTTGCTAAAGCAGTACTGCAAATATATTTTCTCACGTTACTAGAGTGACAAGGGTTGCCATAACAGTCAACAGCGATATCATGATTTTAGGGGATTTGTGAAACTTCAACATTTTGAACTGTTAACAAGTATAAATATGGACCAGCTCATGATAAAAAACTGGTCTGGTATTAAAATGTTGAAGCAAAATGGATTATTTCCAACAGACCTTGAATTTGAGTGGTCTCCTGTACAAATTGTCTCACAATAGATTCTAATTTTGAATTATGTTAAGAGCAGGGTGTGTACACAAGTGCTGCATTGAGTTCTAATTGTCAGTCTTTCAAATCTAACCCATTATCAGCAGCAGACAATGTGCTGTTTAAAAACATAACTAACAAGCCCAACTTTATGCCTTACTTTGTGCTGGTACAGCTTGGAAAAGGTTTATTAGAAAAAAAAAAGTATATTACTCAATCAATGATAATGTGTGTTTTGTGTATTACAAAGTAAAAATTAAATAAAGTTATAATAAATAATGAGTCAAAAACTATTTTTCATCAAGGCGTTGGAAAAATTCTGATGAAGGACCTCTAAGGAACTGAACTCTCCACATGTGTAAAGAATATATAGCAACTGAAAAACACTGATAGAATTCTCAGTATATATGAAACATTGAAATATTTACAAGTTGGTTCCAATATGTGACTTTTATTCTACTTGCTCTGATATTTGCATGTCTTTTCTTCGTTTTGTCTTGTCTTCATTTATCTATTGCTACCTATTTGGCAGATCTTGGCTGCACATATATTGAGGATTCCGATCATATACTTGATATGTAATGGTTAACTAATGCATGACCCATGATTTCATGTGTGAATAAATAAAATATGCATCATGAATTCCTATTCTTCAACATTTGGAAATAATCATATCATGGTCATTGGATAGTAATAGTTCCAAGAGGTTTTTTTTTTGCTTTCAAGTAAAATCAGTAATTAGTATGAATTTGATATAGTGTGTACAAGATGAATATGAGAATAAAGATGCATAAATGGCCTTTAACTTGTAACTGGCAAGAAATCAATTTGATTAAAGTGAATTGTGGAGTCAGGAAACGCGATGTTTGCGCATATTAGGAAGAACCAACCCTAACATGTAGCATACCAAAATGTCAGGGAGAAACTCAGTTTAAAGATTCTACCCAGCATTGGCATCAAATTCAAACCATAATCAATTATTATATGGGCATATAACACAAACATGAGGACAGCACTGTCCCCTTCAGAGCTTCTGCTAATCTTTTCACTTCAAAAAAACAATGCGTCATAAGAAAGCAGAGACTGCTGATTACAAAGATGACCATTGCACCATTGTATGAAAAACTATCAGCTAAAGATAGCTTTTTAAAAAAAATAAATCATAAAGCATGTCTCTTACTGCTTTAAGGACAAAACTTTTTATCAATCTCAAAAAACAAAAAACAAATTCTTCTAACATGTTCTCTAATGACTCCGACAGTCCTGGTAGTTTCCATAAAGATGAAGGAGGTTTTATAGTGAAGCTTTAACTCTTCCTATGACATATTATCTAAGGGTTTACTTATATCAGTGTCCTTACTGTATTTTTTAAGGTAAATTTGGGGGCTATCTATCAATTCTCCCAATATTGACAGTTGATAGAGGTATTGGTAATCAACATCATCTCAATATTATTCATCTTAGATCTGTGTATGTTGTAGATTTGGTATTAGAAAAGCAAACGTTTGTCCAAAGTTTTACATTTGGTGGAAGAAATCTGGAACAGTGAGTCACAAACATTAAGAAAAGAAAAAAAATGTCAGAGTTATGGGTCTGAATTTGCGTCACTGTGTAGGTCTTGCTACCACAGACCATGTCTGTAACAGCTCTCAGCATTGTAAGCTTCCGACTGGAAAGGCACTGTAAGGCCTGACCAAATAACTGACCATGTTTCTTTTCCTCTCTTAAAATCAGGATGGACTTTGGTTTGTGGTCTTACCAAATAACATTTTAAACATACAGGATGAAAAATAAAAATCATTACAGCAAATTGTGGTTTGGAATGGAAACATCAAAATACATGTTGCTAGAACCATACGATTATTTATGATAACAGCTAACACTATTTGAGGGAATCTGTGGCCTGCACATGTGGGCTTTTCATTTGTAATACCTGTCTTGAATATACAAACATGAAACATCTTAATGCTTCAATAGTGCAGTTATTTTCTTACACCAGCAATGGGAATCCAACTTTCTCACCTGCTTGAGTTCCTGGGCCTCAGCCTGACTGACAGATGGCTGGAGGATTTGCACCTGCAACTGGGACAGCTCTCCTGCCGGGACCTCCACTGGGAGCTCAGTCTCTTGGCACTTCTGCAGCAAACCTGACTCCATGGGTGGAGAAGGTGAAAAAGTGCAGAGTGCATATGATGTTTATGAAGAAACCAGACAGCAACTCAAAGTACAGCAACTGAGGCAATAGGGGTGAAGTGACTCATCAAAATACATTTCTGTGAAAGAGAAACACCAACAGCCATGATGAAATGTTTTTACATGTGGCTGCTTCTTATAAACATTCTCAGCTGAAAAGATAGATCTTTGCTGCCACTCAGTGGTCAGATTTATAACATGTAAAATAAAAACAAAACAAGAAAAAAAAAACAGTGCAATAATAGCGTCTTATATAATTAAATATGTTCCATACCTTCGTTCAAGCTCATCCCTTCTTTGTCACATGGAGATGAAAGTGGAGTTGACTTGAAAGCTGTGTATTCACTTGTAAACTCGACCTTCTTTTTGTACTGGATCTCTAATACTGCCATTGCCTCTGGCATCTTGGCAGACAGGAACTTGTAACAGATATCTGGCTTCCCGATGAATCGCTGTCTAACTGTAATCTCATAAGGACTGTGCACCCTGATTTCATCAACTTCGTTCCGTTCAAATCGGTGAAGGAGTTCGCAATTTGTGTCTCGCACCTCCAGTGAGGACACCAGCACCAGCAAGCAACCGGGCTTCAAGTCTGAGTCTCCACCTTTGGACACTACTGCTGGGATGCTTACGATCACCTTATTTCTACTTGACCCCCTAGCTGCTGAGGCAGCAGCTGCAGCTGCAGCTCTGGCGGCATCTTCAGCCTTGGCCTCTTGCTGAATTTTCCAGGGAAGCTTGCCAAAAGGCCACCAGGAGGGAGACTCAAGTTCTGACAGAAGTCTGCAAGACAGAGAAGCCAGAAAAAAGAAGTTGCTACTGTGTGTTGTGTTACAATCAAATGTGTCTGTTTGGTTGACAAAACATGTGTACAGTAGTTTACCATCAAGATATGTGCAAAACTTTGATAAGTTAGGAGATTTTAAGATAATTACTTATCCGCCACGCCCAAATCAGAGTCAATCTTCTCTAATCCTTGCATCATGTTGTCAAACTGCTCTCCCTGGTGGCTGAGAACACTGCCAGTGTCTTCCAGTCTTCTCTGAGCTCCTGCCACCAAGTTGATTAGCTCTTTCCCCTTAGAGGGCTTGCATTCAGCCCCTCGAACTTCTGAAGTGGGAGAAAGAAGGCGCTCCCTCCAGAAATGCTCCAACACATTGTAAACCACCACCCGGTTGGGCTTGAGGGACCCAAACCAGTGCTTTACATTCCCCTCTTCAAGAACTGTGAGGGTGCTGAAGATGAAACTAGATGACTCCATCTTGATCTCCATGATTCGGGATAGACGGAAGCTGGCGAGACTTTCCTTGCTCTGGTTGGAGATAAAGTGCACCGTGGTTCTTGTAAGGGACAGGGTTCCATTCTCCCACCGCTTCTCACTATTGATGTAATAGGAGCCAGGCCAGCTGTGGATGGCAATGCCCCGGCTCATTTTGAGAGGGGAAGCACAGGGGATGCACCTAGAGAAACGACAAATAAGCTTCAGTGTACACATGCAAACATTGCTGCTGCTTTAATCTGCAGTTACATCGTCATACTGTTGTACTGACTGATCTGTGTTCAGGTTGTCAACATACTTTCCTCAGAGTGATCCAGGCAGCAGGTGAGGCGTTCACTCCGGCAACTTCAGTTCTTTATCCGATTTACAAGTGTGTCATTACACTGTTATGACCTATTATCATTTCTACTACTCACTCTTGGTACAATCTTACCCATTACACACAACACAAATCGTCATTACCGGGTTGAGCATTACGTTACCTTGTAGTCTTCTTAGAAACTGTGGTGTTTATTACGGAAGTGATGTCTCTTTCCAGTACGGCTGTATTTACTGTCCGGCTGGAAAATTTTGCTAGCACGAAACATATGCACGACTAGGTTTGGGGGAAATAAAGATCGCGTGGAATGCGGTGGTATAGGAATTAGCTCTGATAAAACGTAGTATTAGCATAAGAGAAAGTCAAAATGTCAATATATGTAGCAGTGACTTTAGATGACATGGCGGTGTCTTTAAATTTGCAACGTTGAGGAACCATTGTTCATATGGAGACCTGTTGTGAAAATAGAAGTAGCCTAATCGTTTCGGCATATGGGATTTTTCTCTCTGGGATAGACTTCATTTTATGCAGAAAACAAGAACGGGGATATGCTAATGGAAAATCAACCTTACTGCTAGATTTTCCTCTCTGTTTCTTGCTGTTCAAGCCCTCCCAGCTAGCTTGCTAATTTGCTAGCCAAGGTGTTGTTTACCATAATGGACAGGGAGGCGTACCGCAACTGCTGCAGCCTGGTCAAAATACCAGAGCAGTCGTATGAGCTGTTTTGGTCTTCGCATTTTGTTGACTACATCGACAAAGAGCTAAGCTATTCTAAATTTTTCAAGAAATATCTGCTACCTAATCATCCATGTATGTTTTCAAGAAGGTTCACTGAGGACTGGAAATGTAGAAAACAGTGGGTGACTGAGGAGGGGAAGCCTAATTTCCAGAAACTGCTGCAGGAGTTTGGTAAATGATATTCTCATTTCTCACTTATGCACAACCAGGTTGAAGCTGCAATGAAAAATGGCTTCAGCAAATGCATATGTATGTGTGTGTGTGTGTTTTGTATTATTATTCTTATTCTGCTTCACAGATGAGACTCCCATCCCTGTTGCAAACTGTAATGCAAAGGAATACAATGCAAATCCTAAACAAGTAATGCCATTTAAAGAATTTATCCATTACTGGAAGGAATACATCCAGAATGGACACTCGTCGCCCAAAGGGTGCCTCTATCTTAAGGATTGGCACATGTCAAGGTATTTGCTACTTGCTAGACATGTATTTGTCTAGGGAAAAGGGATTTTAAAAAGTCTCTTGATTAATGTTGAGGCTTTTGATAAATCTTTAACATGTGGCAATAAAATCCTGTACTGAAGTAGCAATATCATGTAGCAGTACATGTTTAGGTGTGTACAAGTTTTTTGTTTGATTTGGCCAGTTCTAAATATGTTGATATTTATGAAAGTGTCAAGTTCATGTTAGGGGTGATCTTACCAATATTTTTGTTTGTTAATCACAATTATTAGTGTAACAGTTGACGCTGCTAAAAAAATTAGCAGATCATGCTTAGTGTTTTTTTTTTTGTTTGTTATAGGACCATAGTTATATGTGGCTTTTGATTAAAAACACTGAACTATACCTGTAGTTTGTGTCGTAACACAGTGTAATTTATACAGAATAACAATTTAGATTTAAGAGAAATCTCTGAATTTGACCTGTGAATTTTGTGTTGCTCAACAGGGACTTTCCAGAGCATAACGTTTACACTACTCCTGTCTTCTTTTCTTCTGACTGGCTGAACGAATACTGGGATACACTGGAAGTGGATGATTACCGGTTTGTTTACATGGGACCTAAAGGTTCATGGTATGAAAAATGTAATGTATTAGTAAATCTCACATCATAGATCAGTATTTATTTATTTTCCAATGCAACCCGATGCTCTTTGTTGCTAGGACCCCATTCCACGCAGATGTGTTCCGCTCCTACAGCTGGTCTGCAAACATCTGCGGCAGGAAGAAGTGGCTCCTGTATCCTCCAGGTCAGGAGGACTTTTTACGAGACACTCATGGCAACCTCCCATATGATGTCACCTCAGCTGAACTTCAAGACAGAGGCCTTTTCCCACGCTTTGAAGAAGCCTGTCAGCCTCTTGAAATTATTCAAGAGGCTGGAGAAATCATTTTTGTACCAAGTGGATGGCACCATCAAGTTTATAATCTGGTGGGACCTGCTTAAGATATCTCAGCATCTGAGCTCAAACTACAAACTCAATTAAATAACAGAATATATTATGTTATACAAAACTGATATGAAGAATTTCTTTTTATCAGATTTAAGAAAATAACTTTTTTAAAGTTTCTAAGCTTAATTTGTATTTATTGTTTTCTTTCAGGAAGACACCATCTCTATTAATCATAATTGGCTGAATGGCTGCAACATTGACATCATGTGGCAGTTCCTTCAGAATGAGCTGTCATCTGTTCAAAAAGAGATAGACGAATGGAGAAACACAATGGATTCATGGCATCAGCACTGCCAGGTATTTCAGACTGCACCTATTATGTTGTCCAGATATTCTGACGCCACTAATGTACATAATTAAGTGGTGACTGATGTACATTTCTCTTCAGGTTATCATGAAGGCCTGCTCTGGCATTGATTATGGGGAATTTGCCTCATTCTTGAAAATAATTGCAGAAAACCGGATGGCTTTCCTGAGTGCTTGTTCTGCTGGCGATTCCTCTGATTACTCGCGACATCTTTCAGAGACCCTGACGACACTTGGACCATACCATGCTGCCTTTGACCTACAAAGAGTGGCTTACATTATTGAATGCCTCTTGTGCAATGAAGACTTTAAACGGCTTGATCATTCAACGTCAACTTTGCAGCCAGAAACCTTGTTACAGCAAATCCGAGACACAATACAGTCCACAAGAGGGCAGCATCTCCTTTATCAGGAGTAATACAGTATGTACACAGCCACAATGTTATCACCTGGAATAGCTTGAATTAAAAGTGCCAACTAGTAATATGTAAAAGAGATTATGATACTGTAAAGGTAGTGGTTTACTCTTGGCTTGAATTTAATTGCTGTCAAATATTGCTTCTGTCTGGACTTTGGTTTTGCACTGAAAAGGAAAAAAAATGCATAAAAAATAAATAAACAAATAAAAATGACATTGGGTTCGTTCATTGCCATTCCCATAGCGACTTAATAACCACCAGTGCCACATCATAGTTGGTATATATTTTATTATACAACTGAAATATCTTATTACTGTGATAAATACTTCATCATTTTTGAAAATCCCTCCTTACTAGGTTTGTAGTGCAGAAAAAACAGCTGTGAAGCAATGGCAGTGTAACATTGAGCTCTCCAGGGATCTGTCAATAAGAAATCTGTCAGAAGTGATGCATGTCACATATCGGGGAGCTAACAACTTCCTCCTCCTCAGTTTATTTTCACATCTTTAGGCCACCAGTCTGGCACAGAGACCTCAAGTGTCACAGTGGTGTCGTCAGAAGATTTGAGCATCAACACCTCCTTGGCATGAGCCAGGCGGATTAGGCTCAGGCCCAGTTCCTCAACCCCTGCTCGGTGCTTCCCAGCTGGCTTACCCGATTGTGTCTGCACTGCAGATCCTTCCTCGAGGTCTTGGACTAGAGATGACAATCGTACTGGCATGAGACGTTTTCTAACCACCCCAGTGTGATGAGTCCTGGCTGTGAGCTCCTGGCCGATGTAACAGCCCTTGCTAAAGCTGATGCCCTGCATATAGACGAGGTTTGACTCTAGTGGTAGCGCCACACCAGGGGGAAGGTCCTTAACTCCCTCAGGAAGTCCTAGACAACAATGACAAAGAAATAACAAACAAGACTTTTGTAAAAGGCTCATACCGACCCACACTTGTCATCTTGCACTCTGTTATTGATTGGTCATACCTATTGCATAACGATGTCTGTGGTAGTCCTCTGTGTCTCCTTTGTGACAAGATGCTATGACATCCATGGGGTCAACTTGACTGTGCAACACCAATCTCCAGCCCATTTGCAGAGTTCGAGGATCAGCTTCCCATACCAAAGCTCTTTCAGGGGCAGAAAGCTCAGGTTTACTGGCCTCTTGATCAGAGTTGATTTGTTGAGAAAGCACTGCCCACACAGAGAGCTCTGGACAAAGACTAATGCTGACCTTTCTGCGCAGCTTGTACACCTTCAAGTGTCTTAAGATTGAGTCCTTAATCGTGCTGTCACATTCCAGGAACACACCTTCCCCTCCTTCTGCTTCTTTTAAACTGAAAAGAAATACAGCAAGCTGAGTGCCTTATAAAGAGATTAATTAGCCAGAAAATAGCACACTGGGGTTTTCACTTATTCATTCTAGGTGGAGATATGAAGGGAACTTATGATCGGAAAAGATGTGGTCAGCAGACTCCATGTGCCGATTACAATATGGGATGTGTGTAACTGCGAAAGTGGATGTGTATTAAAGTAATGCATAATCAATTTGGCCTTTTTTTTTTTAAATTTCTATTAGGGGTGGGGGAAAAAAATCAATTCACCTAAGAATCCATCCATCCATTATCTTTACCGCTTATCCAATGCAGGGTTGCGGCACCTAAGAATTGTGATTCTTTGTTTAACGGTTTTGAATAGATTTTTTTCAAATTAAAAAATCAATTTAAAAAAAAAAAAGTCTTTTTTTTTAACATGCAGTTCAGGCTTTGAAAAAAAGTTAAAGTTCACTTTAATACGAAGTATATTTAGGTATGCAGAAGTTTACTCCAGAAAGTCTATATTTTTCATTCATTCTGTTGTAAAGGTTAAAGATGTGGGAAGCATAACATTCAGAGGATTATATATCTTTTCAAAACTAGCGAATTAAAAATCTGCAATATTGAAGAATTGCAATTGAAATTTAATCGGCACTTACAAAAAAATCATAAAAGAATTGAATCGGGAGAAAGGCATATTGTCTCAGCCCTGTTGGAATTGCCAACAAGAATCGAATCTGAATCGAGAATTGATTCTTCACTCCACAAATCGGAATCTAATTGTGAGTTGTTGTAACATTCACATCCCTAATATATATATATATATATATATATATA
>JAPMNP010641661.1:0-11953 GCA_029874935.1 Atherina boyeri | reverse complement strand
AGTGATATAAGTATTTGAAATGAACATTATTTTTTAATGTCTTTTAATGTCTTGCAACAACTTCAAATAAAGATGACACATAATTCTTACATATGGCACCTTTAAAGGTTGGTAAATCACATTAGTTGGTCACTTTTCTGTTAGCTTCGCCCATTGAGTGGGTAAATTAAAGCTCATGGTGAGGATAAAATACATAGCTGCTGTCTTGCTTTACTTGCTAAGATTCCAGTTGCCAAACGAGGAGTCAACAGCAACATGTGAGTTGAGCTGATTGTGTTTTTGCTTCATTCACCAGGATGTCCCAGGAATCTTTATGATAAACATGACACAGATTGGACTCCCATGAAGGAACCAGGACATGATGGAGTGAAGTCGGTCCCGATTTGTTCCCACATTAACGCTTAAATAAATCTTACATATCATAAAGGTGTCTATGCCATCAAATGCTGCAACATTATATTTTCAAGGTATTTGAAATGTGGGAAGTTGCGCATCTTAGCACAGTATTAGCCATCTTAGTTTGTTTGACCGCCACTTACTTTGCTAGAAGTATGTAAACCTGCAAAAGTCAAGAGATTGAATGCAACTAATATTAAACCATTTTTTTTCAAAGATAATAATTTCTTTAATTGTCTAGAAGTGTTCTCTCATGATGGTTGAATGAGGTCAAAATATGTGTTTAATAAGCAGGAAACGGCACGATGACTTTCATGCTACTGAGAGAAAACATCTTCCAACTGAGCACTTCGCCTCTTCTATGTCACCAGACTTAAAAGCTATTACAGTCAAATTCTCAATTATTGCTATGCACCATATATGGGTGAGCTTTTTTTATACCCTCCTGTAGCAACTGAAAAACGTATATTTTGAAGTATGAACATTGAATAATTGGCCAAACAAAATGATATGGAGATATATAAAAGGTTGTAGTGATTAATTCTGATAAAAGGCTTCTCCTGTGGTCTGTGTTTTGAGGGCGTGGTATGAGATGTATGCCTCGGCCTGCATTCAGCTATTAGGACCTGTTAGAAAGCTGCCCCCTTTGTGCCCCACTGAGAGTGATGATGTGCATCACAGCAGGGTTTGTCCATTATTTCACCTTCACAGGGGCACATTTAGACTTTGAAACTTAGTCTTATAGTTCTAGCTTCCTCTTTATTGTTATCCTGAACAATACAGTTTCTCATGAATCCTTTATTCCAAACTCATGAACGCTTGTATACATGCCAAGAGAAAAAAATATTAAATGTTTTCTTGATGTCTGTGTTATTGGTAATAATCTACTGAGGTGTATGTAAGAAGATATTATGTGATACACGACATCCATCCATATTCTTATCCCCTTACTGCTTATCTGGGATGTTGTACCGGGACAATAACTGAGTAGAGATTTCGAGACCTCCCTCTCCTCAGCCACCTCCTCCAGCTCTTCAGGGGTTCACAATCAAGCTGAGATATAACCTCTCCAGCAAGTCCAGGGTCTGCTCTGTAGCCTCTTTGTGGTTTGTAACACCACCCTTGTGGGAGGAATCTGGAGGATATCAGAGGACCAGACACACCCAAACCATCTCAACTTGCTCCTTTTGGTGCGAAGGAGCAAAGCTATTTATATGAACCACTCCTCCCAGACGATTGAGATTCTCAGCCTTTCCTTTTGGGTTAGCTCAGAACCCCTGTATGTCACTGTATGATGACAATCCCTAAAAACATAAAAGTGTTTAAGGTGGATAGAAACAGATGCAGATTTATTTTGTGTGTATTACATCTTTAAAAGCACCAGATTAAATGTTCAAAATGAACAGCATATCAGTCATGACGGTCAGTCATTTCTTAGTGGAGTTAACTAGAGTTTTTTAGTTTTACGGTATGCCATACCAGTCAGTGTGTGCCACCTTCTAAATTATTTTGATTAAGCAAGGGTGTCCAAACTTTTAACTGGGACTGTTTGACAGATATTTAGTGATTACCCTTAAATCTTGTGCTTGTTTAATTAATCAATTATAGAGAGACTTTGATATCTTAGTTGCAACATCTTCCGATAACAGGGTTAAGGGGTTTCTTAAATGCTTGTGAAGGATCTACATTAATTAGTTTCAGCATAAGGCTCAGGAATTTCTCTAGACATCAAGGGTAAAAGCCAAAGTGGATTCCAGTTATATTTGAGGCACCTTTTTTTCTTTTAAAGAAATGGTAGTTATTCCATGTTCTGATCGAAAGTTTACCTTGGAGCTCAATCCCAGACTTTTACTCTGCCCTGTCTGAAGTTCAAAGGCATCTCTGCCACCCAGGTTCTCCTCGGAATGATGTACTTGCATATTCTGCCAGTGACGCCCACACTACACACACAAGGTGACTGGAAGCAGTAAAACATGAATTACCATGTGTTGACAGACATGAGCCCTGACAGTTATTACTTTCTCTGGAAATTGAAAAAGAAAAAAGTTGGCTGAATGTTGGTGGCTCATGTTGATGGCAATTAGCGCGCTGGTTTATCAGAGGAAGAGCAGTGTTGGTGGAGAGCATGTGTAGGAGGAAAGAGAAGAAAAAAGGGAAGAAAACAATCCTACGTTGAGGTTTGGTACATCTAAACTCTGCATATTACTCAGTGGTTTTGAACAAACGTGCTGTCAGAATCAGCAGTTGTTTTACATGAAAAAGACGAGGCCAGGCGTTGTGATCTTACGGCGGGCAACGGTGTTTCACACTCCGGCTCCCAGACTGTTTCTTCCATCTCGCTCCCTCCCTCTGTCTCCCAGTGTGTCTCTTCCCCGCTCTACACGGTTTACTTTTGCCTGATTGATGCGTGCCTGTGAGAGAGAATAAAGATGCAAAGCAGCGACAAATTCAATTACTGTTTCGAGTGCAGGTTGTCACAGCAGTGGCATCAGGTGATTTTAGTATTCTGCAGCAAAAAAGGAAAAAATTGGGGAGGCTCGACACGCAGATAGTGGGATTCTAAAAATAAGCTTTAACGCAAACTAAACTGAGGACATGGTGGTGTTTAATATTCAGGTCACGAGCTTGAATATGAGGTGTGCAGGTTTAGATGTACAAACATGGCAGAGCATTTCTTTTAAAATGCTTTCTGAACAGGAAAAGGTCATGAGGCTGAGGTTATGGAGCAAATATAAAGCAGGTTAATAAAAACCAAACTGACTGTTGTGGGATATATAAATCCAAATGATCTTCTGGGCCAACCAATATATTAAGCCAATCTTGATTTATTTTGTTTCCTGTTTCTACTCATTTATATTGTGGATGAAGTTTATTCCACGACAAAAGGTCTGCCAGCTACTATCAGAATGGAAATGAATTTTGTTGACCATCCTTGAATGTATTTAAAATCCCAGGCAAAGGTGCGTCAATGAATTCCATCTGAAATCATCACCATTTTTGTTGTTTTGGTTTGTTTTTGGGATGGGCAACACCAAAATGTCCACTATATACATTACCATTAGTTTATGGCACTTTTTCATCAATACCGATATCAATACTTTTTGCACCTTTAAGGCAGAATCTGTAAGAATTTTAATATGGAATAATTAAAAAAATAACTATAACCATAATTAGAGAGTTAAAGAAAACATTGTTTGCCATCAATCCATCTGTAATTTTTTATTAAGTTACAAAGTTATTGATCCTTTTTTTTTAAGTTTTCATGGTACGGAAAACTTATAGTACCCTTTTTTCACCAGAAGAGTGAGTATAACCAATTTATCTGCTCTCTGGGCAGCATTTCACATTATTCATCTTGCCAGCCTTTATGTGGAAGAGGAAGAGAGTAATCAACCTTTGCTAGTTTAATTGACAGATGGCATGGATGAAGCTGCTTCAAAGCGATCAATATGACTGCCAGAGTCAGCTTCTGGTAAAATATAAAAAATACGCTACAAGTCACAGAAGCACATTACTGCCACCTGGTGTTGGGAAGAATTGCCTTGAAACTTACAAACTCTGCCTTTAAATGAAAATCACATGGTTGTTTAGTGTGCATTGGTGTCTTTATTAAAAGGGTAATATGAAATGTCAATAAAACAAAAAAATATTCATTCTTAAAATAAATGCTTTTCAATCAATTTAAAGGTTTATCCTCACACAGCACATGATTTGTATCATATTATATTACTCATTTGTTGTGGGGAAGGTGGAGCCTTTCCCATATTGCATTATGTCATGATTCATTGTATTATGAAATAAAAACCAATCAGTTTACTATTAAATTTACCAGCATGAACCGTTTTAACAGTTTTGGTTTGTGGTACTGTTTCACAAGACCAACAAAGGTCCTTATGCATGTTTTCAGAAACTCAGACTGTTTATAACCAGAATATAGGATTATAGACCCTGAAAGTCTCTCTGTCAAACTGAACAGCATGGTGTGTCAGAGTATCTGAGCTGCTTTGCACGCCGTACAATAAGATTTTACACGGTAAATTTCAGGGCTGTGTGAAACTTTATCGTTTACTCTGTCGAGTAGCGTTGAGCGCTGTGATCCCTGAATCTGACTCCATCATTGTGATTCTCACCGTGCATACTTCTGCTGATTTTTTCCTGTCCCAGGGTTGTTGCATGACAATATTCCACAGGAATCCTAAAACCCCCAGGATTCCCAAAAATATGTGTCCAACGCTACCACTTTCTGTCTCCTTCCTGTTCGAGCTCATCATTCCTAAGTTCTCATGCAGCGTCCCTGTGATCCATCCTTAACAAGGTTATTCTACCAAAACATTCCAATCGCAACGATCTTCCCGTAGGAAAAAAGAATCATTTGATCCCTCTTTACTGTGGCGGGCTTGGTTTGTTTGTTACCACAATTGGAGCTTCTTTATTATCCAATGAAGGAAAAAGAGGTAGCGAGAGAGGGAAAGAGAGGGATGGAGGAATGAAGGAGCGTCGAAGCCTCTTTGGAATAACGCGTGTAAACACTGGCAGTGCATCACTCAGGTAATGAGATTCTCCACTCTGTTTAAATCAATAGCCCCTCAACACCTGAGGAGGACAAACAAACCCTTTCTCAATGTTGTCCTTTGGAGGAAAAACACATTCCCTTTCTCAAAGACACACTTTCACACTCACACCCTTCTGTGAATCTGAAAATATGCTGTTTGGATGAACCCCTCTGCCTAATACTCACAGAAAATCCTGTAGAGGTTCAGAGCTGGCGTGCTGAGGTGAACGACACTCCAGCCGGGCAACAAAGGCTGGCAAAGGAAAGCTTGTTTGCCCCTTTTTTTTTAAAAAAAAAGAAGAAGAAATATCGTGTGTGTGTGTGTGTGTGTGTATTCAGCAACAGGCCAAACTAGTTCTCTCCTCTCTTTCTGTGGTTAATCCCCTATCATTATCATCCCTTTCTTTCCATTTGCCTCTGTAAAACAGCTTAGTGCCAAATGCAGTGCATAACACGAGCTGATATCCTGAATGTGGTGTCTGTCTTTCTTTGGGACAGATCTGTAAAGCTGCTATTGAAAAGAAGTCCATGTTGGGGTCATTGCAGGTCATTGTTGGACTTTCTGCTTTTTTCATGTGTGGTTTCTGTGCTGAAACACACAAGCATGTATCATTCTTTGGAATGACTCATCAGTTTTTAGACAGAAAAGGGTAAGATTTATGTACCCAGCAAGTAAAGAGCGGATGTCAGCCACTAAATGTCAACCCTTGTTGCCAAGGTTGTGACTTCCTCAACTCTCCAAACAAAACCACTAACAGACCGATAGATAGGAAAACATTATGAAGATATCCAGAAGCTGCAGAACTACTGATTACCATAGTTACGCCAGTCGTCTCACATCTGTTTAAAAAGTTTTAAGATGCCAATGTCATCAGGTTAAAGGAAAAAAGCAGGTAATCTGTCTTGTAATCCAGTCTGAAATGACCAGATCACAGTATCCTGTGATGGCATAGTTTCAGAGGTTTGTAGATTATCTAGTCATATTTAAAGCCAGAACACTAAGGCTGGGTAAATTTAACCAATTCTATATTGGTTTTGATGTTTACTTACAATGTTAGCGTTCTAGGGTTTAAAAAGGAAAAATTTGGAGGATGAAATAATTTTTCCCACATGTAATGCATTTTTTGGCATGAATTTGAATGAATCAGCTTCTCTAATGAAAAGAAAGAGTTGTGATCCCAATCAATCCTCATGCATGATGGAATTTTGTTTACACTGAATTGCTTGTATTTAATTATGTTTCTTTAGGAGGCTCATGTGCTTTTGGAAAATAATGTGATGGTCAAACAAACCAAAATGGCCAATGTTGTGCGAGGAAGACTCTGCTCCCCGATATCTCAAACTATTGGGATGAAGAGCTTTCCTGACAAATCCTGCGTTAACAAGTAAACATGTTCGTCTTTTTTATAGCGTCATTGTTACGTGTGTTTGGTATAAACAAGCAGTCGCTGGCTGTTTCACTTTATCATGGCCTAGATTCTTTGTATGAGCGAAGTCTTTGTTGTTTTCATCATAAAGACTGCTAGGACATCCTGGTGAGTGAAGCAAAAAATTAGCTTGAGTTAAAATTAGCTCAACTTCTCAGTTAGTTTTGCAGCTGCAATCTTGACAAGTAAAACAAGAAATCAGGTTTTATTGAGCCCATGAGCTTTAACTTACACACAAAATAGCTAAAAAGAAGCTAACAGAGACGGACCCTGAACAACTGAAATAAGGTGATTCATAAACTTTTGATGATCACAGCAGACTCTGACATGCTTTCACTGAGCTCATTTTGACCCCAACAAGAGGGTCACAAGCTACTTCTATCAATGTCTTTTATGAAATCTGTGTTTCACTCTCACTTCTTTTATGGATTCATGAGGAACCCTGAACTTACAACAATCAGATTCATGTTTTTAACAACCAAAAACAACACAAACATGAGGTATTTGCCCTCAACAGAGATCAGTAGTCTTCATGTTCTGTAACTTCTCGTTACGCACAACTAAAATATGACGTTATATGAAGCCCAGCCATATCAGCCAGAGCAGATGGCTGTCAATTTTGCAAGTGGACACTCAGATATGAATGTAAAGAATTGACCATTAACTTGTTACCAAGAAAGCTCCATAACACAATCCAATACCAGCTTTTTCTGAGTCTTTCAGCCATATTACATGATGCTGAGTTGACATGCTGGGTTGGCAACTGGTAAGAGTTTATTCACAGCACTTTAGGACTTAATAATGTTGAATTTAAAGTTAAGGACAACTCATTCCTAATGTAGAAAAAGGCCTATTTTAAAGGAAAAGTCCCTTATTTATAGCATGAAATACGTTCAAAAACTCACTTGGACAATTTTGGAATTACTTGAAACTTATTGGGAGATATTTAGATCTATTGTACTGGCGTACATATCCATTCAATGGAAATGGTTGGTCAAGCGCATTTTAGCTTCTAATAAGACATTATCTGCCACAAAATGCCTTCATTTTTACCAGTGTTTAGTTTTTAGTTACTGTATACCTCTGTGCTTTCAGAGAGGCTTTGTTGTCATCCGAAACCATAGATATGTGCCACTACATAAGAAAGTGCCTCTGATTATGCCGTTGCCCCGACAACGTCAGCGCTATGGATCTAAATATCTCCCAATAGACTTCAAGTAACTCCAAAATTGTCCGGGTGATTTTATGATTGTATATTTCATGCTATAAATAAAGTCCAGGTTACAAAAACGGTACTTTTCCTTTAAGGCATTCTTCTTGAAATGGGCACAGCCACATATTTAGACAAATCTTTAACTTCACTAGTAATTCAAAGCTAGTTGACTGGAGACATTTTGCATTTTGATTTGAAAATCAAGATGTGTACTAAAGATATACAGTATTAACCCTGGATATATTCAGGTCAGCTAACATTCATGCAGCCAGGTTAAAGGCTCATTCATGCTCTATGCTAAATACTCATACAGACACGAATAAGCCTTCAGCCCATCTTCTGTGTCCTCTACATGTGTGGCAGGATGAAGGAGTGCCCACCCCGGGCAGGGTTTGAACCCCAGTCTCGCGGGTAAGAGTCATATGCGGTGACCATTCGACCAAATGGATGTGACAGTTGACGTTTTTTTCACTATGCCTCCAATTGATTATGCACCCTGGCTATTGGCAACTAGGATGTCTCTTTGGTCGAATGGTCAATGCGCATGACCCTTACCTGAGAGACTGGGGCTCAAACCCTGCCCCGGGCCCTCCTTCGTCCTACCACAAGTGTGTATTTTGGTCGTTTTTGAGAGAGCTTGCGGATGCATAACCAGAAGTGAAAACCATAGTATCACCAGAAACCGCAATGGCAGTGTTGCACAGTAAAGCTGCTAAAGGAACAAAGAAGAAGAACAGTAAGATGCTGTGGTATATTTAACAGCCACACAGACCACAGCTTTCTACTGCCTGTTATATGTCTCTAAGAATGTACATTAACATGATCTCCTCCACTGTGACCATGTGTGCTATTGTCTGAAACTGATGTCAGAACTTGGAGGTGTTGCCTACCAATCATGGCAACGTAAATGGCAAGTGAGCGTTTGTGAGCAGTGCTGTTGCTTGACACGAACGCATCTATGTACTTTCATAAAGGAAGCATATGAGGCATAAGGAAGTATTGATGTTGGGGTAGTTATCCGTTGAAGAAAAAAGAAAAATACATTACCTCACTTGAAATGTCCTCAAATGTGCCAGACAAACACCTGTTATAAAACACAATGAGTAGGTTGTCGTTTGTGTGCTGGCTTTGTAAGGTTGCTGCAGAGCTGCTTTTTGATACTTTAACAGAAGACGGATTTAATACAAACTAAGCCATAGATTTTTGGGGTATGTTTCTCTCTGAACAAAGTCTGCAAAGCTGCTTTCTGAATGACATCATATGGGAGATATTTGGTCACTGCTGGACATGATCTTGTTTCTGTACCCACAGAGCAGCTCATACTGTGTAATATCAGGACAGGAAGTGCTTTGGAGCACTGTTGTTGAAAACTGTATTCTTGATGATGAAACATGACACTATTTCTTTTCAGTGCCTTTATGTTCGTGTCTGTGTATGTGTGTTGTTGTGTTACTGTGTCTTTCCCTGTGAGTCCCATTCCAGTGGCCCATGGAAAGAAGACATTCTTGTTTGCAGTGTTACAGCCTTGTTAAAGCCATTCCCCTCCCCATTAAACCTCATCTTTCTCACAGCCCTCTTTTTCCTCAATCAATCCTTGGTTCTTCAGTTCTCCAGCCTGTGAAAGACAGTCAGTCTATGTCCATTCAGAAGGAAAAGTTTGGTATAAATTAACTTTGAACATAGTAAAACTACATTTGATTGAATGTGTTTGCATACTTCATTTCTGCATCAGTTTGGTTGCTCAGTTGGGGTTTTGGTGGTCACATGGAAAAGATAAAGCGAACATTTTTCTTTCTCCCTCTTTCCCTCATAATTCCTTTTACTGGAACTGGCCTCAAGCATGGCTACTAGTTGCCAAGAAAGCTGCCCTTTTTTCCCAGTCAGCTGCCGCCACTAGCCCAACGCTCAGCATGTTTTGACGCACTGGATAGGGAGGATGTGTGCTGGAGAAAAAGGGTGTTATGGCTCTGGTTTGTGTCTCTCCACATCCGTCACAATGGTTGCCAAAATCCCCATGACCTCATTCTCATTAGCAGCGCCTCCACAACAAAGAGCCAAATTGGGGCTCGCAAAGTGTACCGATCTTTAACAGATGATGCCTGCTGAATTTTTAAAAAGTGTTTGCTACGGAAAGCACGTGAAAAAGAGCTTGTGTGTAAACATGGATATTTATGCAAGCAGGTCTGTCATCTTAGCGTGAGCTGCAGGAGTCCTTGAAGGTCTTTTAAATTAATTAAGCTGAGCTGTGGACTCACCAAATTATGATAAAAAGTGGTAGACCTTGGAGAAACGCAGCCATGTGGAATGTTTTTAATGCCAATTTGCCATTTTAATTAATAAGTTGAAGCTTGAGGCTGAAGACAGGGACATTGAGTCAAAGGTTTACACCAAACAGCTATTTTGTTCTGCTTTGGCCATTTTATTAATCTAACAAGCTCTCTTAAAGCAGAGCTTAAAATCAAACCTGCCACCTCTCAGATGCAGGAGGGTTTTATGATACTGACACGGCATGAGAACATCCTGGTGAGACATGACTGGTGAGTTGAAATATTTTCCCTGTTGTTTCAATCCTTCCCTTTCTGCTAAATGCCTAAATTAAGGTTATGTGTGTTTCTAGCTTTAGGAGGCATTCAGGATAAGAAAGAAAATCACCCAGCCTGCTGCTGGGCAGAGCAGAGATAAAATAGCAAAATGAAGGATGATGAAAAGGTTTTCTTTCTCAAAGTCTCCCACCCAAAGAGGGGATTATCTCTCAGTAAAAATTTCTCTATCATCAAGGTTCCTTTTATTCTATCTTTTTCAGTTTTCGACATATTTGCTGCAGGTCTTGTTTGATTTTGAATCCGCCACAAGACGCATAATCAGCTACTGAAATCTGTCTTTATGGCAGGTAAAAGCAGACCCTCATCTGAACTCCCTGAAGGCACCTAACCTGTGACCCTGGCAAAAAGTCTTTATTGTTGAACGCAGCATTATTATCAGACCGACGCCACTGGGAGAGCGTGCAAATGCAGATTGGGGAAAATGAGCAAGTACACTGGGGAATGTCGGAGGACCTTATTATTTAGGTGATGCTTACTGTGTGAAATGCTGATTGGCTTCAATTAGCCCACTGGCACCCGCACAGCATGCACATCCCTGTGGTACCACCTCCAGCTCTCCCGTGACGACTCTTCATCTGTCTGGCTGGCATGTTTATATTGAATTAAATGGGATTGAACACATGATGTTAATGTTGCTGAAAGGGAAGTGAACACCTGCCTCAAATCCATATTACCCCTTGTTAGTTGGGGGCAGAGCTAGTGGGGTGGCCAGGGTGGCAATGCCCACCTCTGAAATCCAATAAGACATCGCAGGTGGTTGGCAGATCACTAGAGGAGGACAGAAACATCTTTCCAGACACATGGACTACCAGTATCACTACACCAGTCTGAAGTAAATTTTAAAATAGTTTCCTTATAATTCATCTTTGAAACGACTGACATCTATCCATCCATTATCTTAACCGCTTATCCAATGCAGGGTTGCGGTGGGCTGGACCCTATGCCAGCTATTAACAGGCGAGAGGCAGGGTACACCCTTAGGTAGCCAGTCTTTTGCAAAATTACTGACATATGGCTGCAAATTTTAGAAGATATTTAGTCCTTGTGCAAGTAGGGGAGAGTGGGGCTAGTTGTCACATGGGAAAGTTGTCACATAGCAATTATCTTCTCCACCAGAGGTCAGAACAAAAAAGGGGAATACTAGTTTTCTTCCTTTAGATGGTCAGGTGTCATTGCCTATCTGAGAAGAGAATAGCACATTGTGAGCTGAGCTGAGCTGATGACCCATTGAACATTCTGCACAATCCAAAGTAAATATTTTAACTTGATATATTTCAAAATAACCTTCTTTCGGGTAAAAGTTCCTAACAAATATAATGCAGACTTGTTGGAGGAGACATTAAGGCATCCTATCATACCTCAGTCATTGTTCTGGCTTATGCTAACTTTAAACTAGAGCTTGCTTTAACAAACATGGTAGTTTGTGGCAACTTGTCTCAATCATTTTGGGGTAAGTTGTCACATGTTATATAAGCCATTCCAGGACCCAGCACTGAGCTAGCTACTCCAGGCCCTAGCAAGCAGGCCATCACCTTATTCCTTTGTAGTCATGCCACCTCCACCAACATATTAACTCCAGAGGACATTAGGCCATGTCCAAAATCTTGTCCTAGAATAAAAGTAAACCAGCAGAGACAAAAGAAAAACACTACTATTTTCACTGACACACCAGTGAAGGAGGTACTTGAAGCTGAAAAGCAGGCACAAGGGGGAAAAATGTCATTCAAAAAGAAATGCAAGGCAACCAAATCTTAAATACTAA
>JAPMNP010641638.1:0-11847 GCA_029874935.1 Atherina boyeri | reverse complement strand
GTCAGGACATATGGACAGTCTTAGGAAATATCACAAAAAGTCACTTTTATTCAAGTTACCTACTGCAGCTTTAATAAAACATAGAAGGAAATAGTTGTGTTTAACTATAAGTGTGATCATGCAAATGACATCTCCTTTAATGAGCAGAAACAGACGAAGAGTGCCCCAAGACCAACAACAGCCACCATAGAGTATGGAAACCAAGCCCCCCACCGGAAGGATTACCACTTACCTATCCAAAAGACGGCTGAGCAAAGCCCCAACCAGAGCCCCTAAGACCATGATGCACAGTCCCCTGGAGGTCCCCAATCAACCCTCTGGCAGATGCCCCACCCTATACCCAGGAAGCCCAAGCCACCCAAACAACCAGCCACTGTGGATCAGTGCCTACCCCAATGATCCCCAGCTAAGTGCCCCAGGGACCAGGATAGAAAACATATTTTTCCAATGCCATAACTGTTACCTGTATTTGCATTTCACATGTTGTCATGATCAACAGTGATCACATATTCTTAAAGAATGTGCTGTTCCAGCCTGCTTGTGGATATTTTTGGGAGGAGGATGTAGTTTCTTCTGTAGTGATGATGATGATGATGATGGCCTGAAGAAGAAAAGCTTTGGACACTAGCTTTCTTAGATACAAAAATGTTTATTACAAAAAGTCAAATACAGAAAGCTAATATCTAAACAGATCTGCAGATATCTGTGTGAACTTCTAAAGCCAATTGTGAAGTCCCCCAAACAACTCGATGTTTCTTATATAGGCTGACCAAGCAACTTTCCATAAACCCCCTTTCTCTCCCCCAGGGCGTTTTTCCTGTGAGGGGGGGAAGAAGGGGAGGGGTCTACGTCAAGGTCTCAGACCCCTGACCCTACATGGTCATGTCATATAGAACTGACCCCAGCAATCAGACACTACAAGGACAATCTCAAATATTGTTAGGGATAAAAACACATGGCTAGACATTAATATTAATAAAAACACGTTTACAAATTCACATCATGCCACCTGAATGCATCCTTATCTTAAACTACAGGCAGTTAGACTGTTATCATCTCAAAATTTCTGTAGCTTTCTTGTGACACCCTGGGCTGGTTGTACAATGCAATCAAACACATTTCTTTCTTTTAAATGAATTACAAAAGATATACTGTAGAATAACATGAACATGATGTTATCGCTACAGCCAGTGTGTAACTGTTTCACAGTGGAGCATTTTGCGGTGTCCCTTTTAAACAATGTCACTCCATTTTTTTGCGCTTCTTTTTTATATATTTTCCTTTCTTCCAGTCTCACATAAAAAGCATATTTTGATCGAGACAAATTATAGAAAAGGCAAGGAAATAGGAAGATGGCAATATTCTATTTTACCTGTTGTTTTGTTGAAGTTTGGGGCATGGGGGTTGTTAAATATTCTGAAGCAGACTGTGTTGGAACAAAGTTAAAGGAAGAATCAGGAGGAACTTTACATGGGTGCCTCGTCACTGACTTCAGTGCAGCATCTGACAACCACTTTAAGAACTTTATCTTGAGGCGGCTTTGCATAGAGCACAAAAGTCTTCCAACTTTTGTAAAAGAGCCTTTGTTCTGGTTTCAGTTTCACAATGCATTTTTTTCATACCGAGTTTCTTTCATACTCTTTTTTGAATAAAAGCTTTAATATGTGTTTTTTTTTCTTAGTTGTTCTTTTGTTTAGTCTAGTTTATTTTATTTTTTTTTGTCCAAAACTCTAAGCTAAATTTAGCCTTGTTTTTGCTTCATCGTTCCACTAAAATAATGCAGGAACTCTTTTGCCACATTTAGCATCTACTCCTCCCACTGACAGCATACTGATCCCCAAAACATGTTATCATCACCCTCCCAAGGCAAAAACAGAAGAAACACAGCACACTGGCATGGACTAATTGCCCGTTTCAGTGGGAGAAACCTGATATAATAACACTGCATCATCTGACAAACTATGTAATGCTGAATTATCGACTTCAAAGCTAAGATTCTCAAAAATGGAATATAATAAATTATATAGCTTAAAGATAAAAATAAGATTGTATTTCTGGTGATTGTACATTTATTAGCTTATCATTGCATTCACACAAAATGACACAAACATATTTGTACAAGACATAAAATGCAAAACAACACACGAAAATCCCTCTACCACATTTAATTCACCCTCTCATCCTCCCACACTACCTTGCTTATCACTCTGGCAGCTTCATACTTGTAAAGAATTTTAATTTCATCACTTTCTGTTTGTACACAAGCTGAAACAGCCTGTAACTCACACATACATTTATAGCATCCACCATTTCTATCAGATAGTTCCTTGTATGGTTGAGATTTGAATTAGCCCACACTTCACATTGGATGTTTGCGTTTCGTACCCCTTGCTGGGGAGAAGAAAAACAAGGGAACAAAGCAGAATAAATTATGTGCTTCCAACTGAATTTCACTTTATTTATCTGTCATGCTTCATGTGGGAATCTTGGAGATCCCCCTGTCAATTCAAAGGAGGACAATATCCAGAGGAAAGTGTTTTACATGAATGAAACAGCTTCACAGGCAGAGTAACTTATTAACATGACTGAGAAAATCATGAAAAAATGATAAGGAAATGTATTCTTCATCTTTGTGGGAGATACTGTGTATCATGTTTTGAATTAAGTGTTTCTGTGCAGCCCGTACATTCCTTTAAGTTATTCTGTTAGACACAATATCACTCAGGTTTTGTTTCCAAGGGAACTTTATATATTCTGAAAATCATTATCCGGGCTCAAAATGATTAAAGGTCCGGGGCAATGCATGCATCTAACGGGCCAAAAATAGGCTATAGTATTGCTCTGTCACTTGAAAAGTCAAAACGTTAACAAGCAACATCAAGAATGTCTCCGCTGTGTGACCTTGGTTTTTCCCCAACAACCTTTGTTGACAAAGCTGATATGACATTTTGAGTGTCTTGGGTTATTCAGTGAATGAGAGTTCAATCATCACATCATTAATGGGTTTGGAGTGGGGCCAGTCATTCATGACACTCTGCTTTATAGCTTTGCCAGAAATCTCTGTGCTGAAATGAGAAGGTTGTAGATATTTTCTATGGAGCTATTTCCTGACCAGAGGGTGCTTTTGATTAATGGCTTTTTCCCCGGCGAAGCCATTTAGGTAATCCAAAAGAATAATCTCCTCTGTCTTTGAAACCTTAAACTGAGCACATTGACCAGGACTGGCTGTCTCCTCCTCGTCAATTACAGGGCTAATTAGTATTTATGGTTTTTGTCAGCCAAGATGATTTAAGTCAATTGTTTTGTCTTTTTGCTCTTGCTTTGTGTTTGCATTAAAGTAGTCTGTGCACCTGCACCACAAAGGACACATGTATGAATAGGTAGTAGATGGCCAACAGCCTCTAGAGAGGCTACTTAGCATGATTATATTTATTCAGCTCTGGGAGATCCTTATCCAACAAAAGCCATTTACAGCCCTATTGATTATGGACTATGTTTTATTAGTCAACAAAATCAGTTTTTATCAACTCATGTTTGTTGTTTTTTTTGCACAAGATAGCCCCAATGTTGACTGATCTAGATTTATTGTGTGCTCAAGTTATTATTTCTGTTTTGTTTTTTGTTTTTGCAGTTCAATCCCTCCATCACTCTCCAGACTATTGTAAAGCTTTAGTATGAAAAAAAGAGAAAAAAAATCCCCTCAGTAAGTAAATATAACTGCTTCCCTTCAAAGCTTGTTGAGTGTTCTCTTGACTCACATCTACTGTGTATCGCCTGGGAGACTCAGCCTGAGCTCTACACCGCAAGTGTTAACGCCAATTAAACCCCTGGCACCGCCCTGTCATTCTCCGCATTCTGTGACATATGAGTGATAACACAGACCCTTACCTACAGCTCTCATCTGACACACATTAAATGGCAGTAGACCCTTGCGTTTCCTGACATTTTGCAGGGAATCGATTGCAATTTAATCAGTGCGAGCATGCTGCTATCAGCCACGCTTACACCAGCTGTTTTTATGTGTAACCTGGACTGAGCTCTTCATGCTGAAAAAAGAAGAAAAAAACCCATAGAAAATTTGCAGCAATTTCAAACTATGACAATAGGAAATTGTCATTAAATCCTCCATAAAAGAGATCAAGAAAAGATCACAGCATCAAAGTTGATATTAATAATCACAGATTTGAAGTTCCTATGAGAGCATATTTCTATTCAATTTGCACACTCTTAGATTTATTGTCTATTTTGAACACTCATTAGTCCCTTTCTCCCCCTCCTTCTCCCCTTTCTCTCTCCATCTGACTTCTTGTGTGTCTCCCTCCCTCTTTTTCTCTTTCCCCCTGGTGGTAAGTGCAGTAATTATCCCATTATCCTTTGAAGTCGTCGTAAAATCCTGGGCCCCAAACAATCCCAAACATGTGAATTCATGGTCCTTTTAAGTATTTGGGGTCCTACACTACAAGGTAGCCCATAGCTGGAATATTTTCTCTTTCGAAAATAAGCCCAAAAGAGCATTGTTTTACAGAATAAAAAGCATGGGGCTTGTCTGCTCAAGGAGCTCAACAGATACACGATTTTTTCTTTGAGCATAGGCGTTTGGAGGCCAAATTATACTTCAGAAAATCATCTGTGAACTCATTGCAAAGTATACCAATTGAACCCTCCTTACACCGATACTTCCTGCTGAAAACACCCCACAATTGCACACAGATGCCTCAAGGTAACTACAAATAAAGTCTATAGAGTTCAGCTCTGCGATTAACACACTGAGCTTTCAAAGCATGCTTAGTACCAGTTTCTAAATGACTTAATGGGGTGATAATGAGTCGAAAATGAAAATTTGTCTCTATTTTCAGAAAACCTAGAGTCATATTGCTGGCTGCAGATCCTTGCACACGTGCAAGAACACGCAGACGCAAGTTGTTATCCTCTCATCCTTTGAATTTGCAATTAGGCATGCACAGACTGTCATCTTATAGAGATAATTTGGGAAAGATGAATATACCAGCACATGTTCCTATTTCTATTCATGTCAGTTGAAAATATTGATTATGAATGGCAGCAGAGAAATTTGGGCAATTAATTGGAATAAAATCTTACAAACATGCACTCTCACCTTAATTGAGTAAAGGCATTAAAACGTCAGTGATGTGCATTTGTCTGCATGGGTCCTGTCTGCTTGCCTAAGTATTACTCTGGGTTGCTGCCTAAGGCTATACAAATATGAGCTGAAAATGAAAGCAACTCCATAACCGTTTGGATGCTGGATGGTCTGATAAACGTGATAGAAATGCTCATGCTGTTTATGTCGTTTCAGCCAGTGCTCTCCCCCACTTTATAACTAAATCCACATGGGAGCATGAGAGGTGATGGTCAGCTGAATTATCATCGCTGGTGCGGAACATGGGCGTAATACCAAGGAACAGCAACACATGTTGATACAAACATGCAGACATGCACTCAGTTCTACAAATACAGCACTACTCTGCCAGGCAGTATGACAAAACATGCATGCAAACACATGCTGTGAGCTAATTATTGTGTGTAAATAAACAAAAAGCACACAATGCTTCCCATTACTAAATGAATGCAAAATAAATTAAACACACATGCAGCTCCATAACTTATTAATACATACCATCAACACAGTGCAAGTTGAATACTATCAGGGCTGCAAATGATCAGGCAAAAGATGTGTGAGCAGAGACTGTCATTAAAGGCACAATGTGTGTTACCGTGGCAACATCATAGAGGCCTCCATCCTTTTAATGTTGTGGTTAGGAACGAACGACATTGCACCCAAACCCCATGTGAATTAAAGGCACATAGCTAAATAAAGCTCAAGTACCTTGCTGCCACACTTTTACAAGCCGCTGTTTGTCTCTTCTCCGTGGGGAATTCTGTAACAACCTGTTTCTGTGGGGTAAAACAGGCAAAGTGTCAACACTTGGCAATCAAAGTAGCTCTCTCTATTTCTTTTGTTTTTTGGAGGTTTTTTTAACCAGAATTTAATTTCTGCAGAATTGCTCAAGATGCGAAAGTACAAAACTCACAGATCTTGATTGTCACTCTTGCAGGTGATAGTGATTGCACAACAGTGCTTCAGTGTGTCATTTCACTTCTTTACCAACTGATTTTGCACAATCTCCATTTCATCCGTCTTATTTCTTTCAGCTTGGTTAAATGCAGGTAAGTCTAAATCCTCACTGCTCCATTTCGACCTCTCTGACCAAGGTAATTACCTTGACTTTTGAATCATTGGAGTCAAAGATAAAACTCACAGATTTCTGCATCAGATTAGAAGTGCGGCTTTAGCAGTCCTCTTCGAGCTTCAACACAGTCGTTCATTCTAGTTTTTCATGATGATTTTTTTGCTCTATTTGTTTATTCATTAGCATTTGATCTGTCATCCAAGGAAAAGTTGCCTTTGGTTTACAGGGGAGTCTTGTCAGCATGAGAAACCAAGATAAGGTGCTTCTTGTATTTAATTAAGAGGGAAGGAAGCCCTCCTGGTATCTAGGTACATACAGGCACCTCACAGCAATTGACCTTTGTGAGCATGTCAAGACTTTATCTTGCTCCCATCAGCCCCAAGCAGGAGTTGTCAAGACAGTAAATAGCTGTGCTCTCACGCACCCTTTTGATTTCCAGAAGTAGAGCATTTTCAAGTGGTTGCTTATGGTGTAAAGGGTATTATTTTTCAGCCAAGGGAGGCAAAATGATTTTATGCTCCTTGTCACGGTGTTTCTAAAATACCTAAATACCAATTTAGGCACGTCATGTTTTTTTTTTCTTCTTTTTTTTCTTGAAAACCAAATTAACTTCATGCTGCCATTTACTACAGAATATATTCAATGAAATGAAACAAAATATATGATATGTTTTATGGCTTTTAAGTCAAATTTGTTATTTTCTTGAGATGTGATGCAAATAAATGGCACATGTAGGGAGGGATTTGGGGGGTTTGTTATATTTGAAACACAGGCGTTTACTTACTAAATATTGACATTGAGACTTGTATTAAATGTTTAATTCCATAAAAACTTTGCCTATTGAGTTAGTCCATTCTTCACTTATAGTTCTGTTTCAAGTCTTGTTTTAGTTGTTCATTCAATTTGGTGTCATTTCCTCACATCCAGTGACTTTCACAGGAATTAACAAAGAAAGGAAGGGAGTGGGTTAGATTACAAAACTCTTTCTTAAGTCAACAGTGCCATCTTGAGGATGCATATAAAGTTGCATCTCTTTTAATTTTGATGATTGTAAGATCATCTTAGAGCAATTACAGTAATACAAGTAAACATTTAAAGATGGAAAATATATAAGAGGCAAGTCTTATACAATTTACTCAAAATAGTTGAAGTAACTGGGTGCTGTTTAACTTTTAGCTCTGAGGGTATATTATACTAACGAAACTGTCATTCTCAAGACTATGGCATTCCCATTCTGGCCATGACTGATAATAATAATTTCTTCTTGGTCCTCATTGACCTTGGTATTATTTCAGACACACATTCACCTCAGTAGAAGGCAGCTCTTCCTTCAAATTGTTCATTTAATGTTTTCCTTTCCCTTTAGCTTAGTCTAACACATAGAGCGCAATTTGATTTGACCTGACCTGTGACAAAAAGTATTTTTTTCCTTTTTCATAATAAATTCAATTATACTGAGATAGAACACCATCATAGACTGTGTCTGTCTTGTAAACTAACTTTTCTTCTAAATGGGTTTAAACATATATACGCAGTAGCTCATGTGTATGTCATCTAAATGTATAACATAATGTTATATATGTTATACTAATGTTATGATAATGTTATTATAATGTTATTATATGTTATATGATAGTTATGATTATTAGAAAATATATTCTGCCTGAAGATAGAGTATTGAAAAAGACTCCACAATTGATTTATTCATCTTATTCACATCATTATTATGGAAATGTGATCGTATTAAACAGCTGTCAATACCACAAACAGTTTGTGACATTTGTGATCCCTCAGTAGTTTATGCATGTCCTAACTTGACCAAAAGGTGGTGATATAGAACAACAAGAAAAAAAATACTGTTATCAAAAGCTTTGGTTTCAACACTGAGTCTCATTTACCACCAGGGGTCATAAAAGCATTTCATATGAGTCCCAAGACATGATTTGTTAAAGCTACATTAATTTTTTTTCCCCTTCAATTTTACTTAATGAAATCAAATGTTGCCACTCACAACAACTTCTAATTATTATCATTCAAGTATAAATGATTAAGTACAGAGAAAAAGATACACTAACTGGGAAATTTTGAAAAGTGATAGACAAACACGCTTGCAAATGAAGAAGAATAGTAAATATGAAAAATATTCCATTACAGACGTGATTAAATTACAAACATTTGAGTTTGAATTTGAGTTTATTTATACCAGTTTAGTCCTGTGGAATAAGCCTCTGCGACTGATGTACAATATCAGTTACCATGTCGAGGATGCGGGATAAGTGGCTAAGGAGATCTGCCAGAGGCCACAGCAGATGAGATAAAAAGGTTTGGTGTAGTCATGCTGAGTGGAGCTTGGACAGTTTAGTCTGGATACAAAATAAAGCTCTATGTGATTCAAGACAAGCAAAATGATGAAAGAAGACATGTGTTGATAGATAAATAACACAAGTAAATATGAATTAGGGTATAAAAAAATGGATGAATGGAAATTTAAATTAATGCCTTGTTAGGATAAACAATATATAAGGAACAGAACGTGTGTGCTTTTTAACACTTAAAATAAACAGCAGCATATGTTTGAACAGGTACTGTTAGTGTAGCTGTAATGATGTTAAATTACACAGAAGAAAACCCCTGGTGTGTGCCTTCTTTTAATTGTGCTGACTTCCATAAAAGGAGTTTCCCTTGGCACTAAGGGAGCTGCGAAGAAGGTGTAAGATGTCATCCATGGTGGCTGACCATGTAGCCAACATATTCTTTCCCCACTCTTCCTCGAGGGAGGATAATGTTACTCTCTGAGGCATGTACGCACTGTGCCTGTTGTCAAGAGTTCTTGTATCAATGGCTGATTTTCATGCCCTGTCCCTTATTGCCCTTGTCATTTAGTCAACCCTCAGTTCATTATCTAATGATGATACAGTGTGTCAGGCCAGCTGCAACACTCTGCCCTTGATGTCCACAGTATTTTGTCACTTGCTAAAAGGTGGCCTTTCCAAGTCTCATCTGTCTCATATGTTAAAAAGTTTTCCAATAACCCGAACAACCATATAGGTAATTTGTTCCAACCCTGATTGACTGAACTGCCTCTGAAGTGGTTTAGTATTTAACCTATTAAGTCTCCTGTGAGCACATAAATCTTAATAAATCACTGACATGTTCCTCATTATTACAAGACTCCAAGCCACAAAACTGCATAGCTGCATAGGTTCGTTAATGAAGTAGGCCTACAAGTTTGAAAAGCATTACATCCTGTTTTGTTACTCTTCTTTTGTAGCAGTCAGTAACAATGAAATACAATGTGTTGAACTGTAATTAATTCACAGTCTGCCCAATTTAAACTGTAAATGTCCTCTACTGGCAAACATGTTATTTTCCCCGGAATTGCCCAAAACTATACCAGCATAACAAGATAAGAAGAATTAATGATTGGCATCGTGAAAATCAGTTTAAATCCCACTGTGAAATGTGGACCTAATTATAATATTTCATCAAAATATCTGTAAGGTGGATTGCTTCAGCATGTGTTCTCTACACAACAAAACTTACAGTATACTAATCTGGTTTTTGAAAAGTTCAAGCATGTACCAGCGTTAAAACATTTAACAAGCTGAGGGTTGTCTAGGTCTTTGCATTTTTGCATCACATCTGATGCAACAAAGGCCTTTGAGAGCCTTCCTGCTAGACAATAGCAGAGCAGTTTACTAGGACGATGAATGTTTTTGTTCGCTCCAGCTGGACACAGATGACAAAGTGCATCATGCCATCTATATGGAAGATAAATCAGAAGCGCTACCCATCATCCTCTGTGGCATGGCTCCAACTCCATTTGTGTATTTCTGACCTTGAAACGCATAATTGTTTGTCATCATTTTCACTCAGTCACTTGTTATGATCATTCCTTTCATGTGTGTATGTGTTTTTGAGCGCATGCATGAGAGTGTGTTTGTGCAGTGTGCTGCTTTCTGCTCCCAGTTGGTGAAGATTATGTTCAGTGTCATGGAAGACTTGGAGAGATATTAAATGAGGCTCATATCATGCATCGCTTGTGTGTGCCTCACGCTCCCTCTGCACATTGTGACCATGGATGAAAATGAAATATCAAGCTGACGGAGATGCAAATAAAAGCATGCATATAAACAAAATGCAAATACACACAATCCCATCCAGATTTGACTGAATATTAAATTGATGTCAACAAATACAGGTCTGATATAAGTATATCTATCATGATTGTAATTGCAACTATCCAATAACATACAAGACAGATGCAAAATTTTGCTTATCATGTTACAACAAACATAAATGCCAATTTATGCAGAGGTAGCGTATAATGATGGGGTTTAGCTAATGCTGTAGCCAATATCAGACCCAATCTGGGGAACAAAACCTCTGAGGGCAGAGAAAACAGAGGCACAAATGAATTGCATGCACAGTGAATGCAGCCTTCATACTTTAATATGAGCCACAGGCAGTGTCCCTGATGTGCCTGCTCTCCTCCCATGTGAGCATGAGCCAAGTGGAGAGGATGATGGATATAGCTCCACGAGGACACAGCAGTAAGCAACGATACTTGACATGCCTCTGCATGACTGCCAATGCATCAGGCTGAAAAGGTCACAACGGGTCTTTTTTCTTTACCTTTTGCTCGGTCGCTGAACCAACACAAAATTTTGAATGCAATGTGTTCCACCAGCTCAGATCAGATAAATCTAATTGCAAGAACTGAATTATTCACTTTGATTATCCTTCTGTGAAAGTAATTCCATAACTGTTTGGTTTTCATTAGGACCAGGTGATAACACACTCAATGATGAACAATGAGTCATGCTCTGATTCATAGGTTAGTATAAACAAACCGACTAGTAGTGCATGATTTAAGAGCACAACACTTAATTCTTAAGCTCTTTGTTAGCACGTCAGGGTTTAACAATACAAACCCCAGCATGGTAAAATCTCCCTGTGTTCATGCATTATACAGAAGATGTCATAATTATTAAGACTGCTTTGCTCAGGCCATACAGTATGAGCCGTTCAGTGGTGCTTTTCAGAAGCTCTAGCACCTGGTTTTGACTACGTATTTTAACATTTTAAATTAAATTAGATTAAATCAAATAAAATTAAATAAAATTAAATAATTTAATTAAATTAAATAACCGAAGAAACTACTCTTTGAAACCAAACAACCCTGGACCTCTGAATAATATAGGTTACACTTACATGCATAGAAAGTTTGATGAGAAACAATTTTTTCTTTTTTTCACTTAAAAATGGGTCAATTTGATCGCAGCATAACAGGAGGGTTAAGATTGCTTTGCTCAGGCCATATGAGCCCTTATCCTTTTAGAAGTTATACCCAGACAAAGTATTCTGAACATTAACACAATAAAATAGAACAAAAAGACAATAAAATAATGTGAAATTAAATCAAATTAAATTAATTTAAAAAACTATATATTTTTTAAACCTAACCCTAACCACAGACCTGTGATTGACAGGTGGCACGGATGGAAAGTTGACAGATGCACCTGCAGGATATGAGTTTTTGGGGGGAGATGACCAAATACAGCAGAAGGAAAAAGACCCAGGGGGATGATGTAAAGATTAAATTCCTGCCAGGTGATAGACAGCGACATTAGTG
>JAPMNP010641623.1:0-14182 GCA_029874935.1 Atherina boyeri | reverse complement strand
CAGATAGAAAGCAACAGCATCAGCTGTTCAGTTTAAACAAGAAAATACAACCAGCTGCTACACCTGTTAAGAGATAGAGAACCACCTGCAACATCATCCAGAAAAGCAAGGTCTGGTACATTTTAAGGTCTATCATGAAGAGTATCTATGCCAACGGGGAAGTTGTTTACAAGTGGGAGCAGTTGATTGAACTGAAAACAAGTAAAGCCCAAAAAAGACCCCAAATCCAAACATTAGAGAGGAACTGAAAGCAGAGCACAAGGCAGTGGGAATTTAAGCAATTATTTTCCCCTTTGTCTTCTTGGGTAATGTGGCATCACAAGCAAATAAAATTGACAAGCTTTGAGAACTAATAAGGACACAGCTGGAATATGGGGAATGCAGTATTATGTTTTTCCCAAGTCATGGTTACAGAAACATCTTGGTATACCTCAACAAGCCTCTAACCAGTTTTCAAGACCATACAGGCTGACAGAGACTGCAAACGGTAAGGGTTGAATAAAGGAGGCTATTCAAACACAATGGTACATCTAATCCTGGAAATCTTATTGAGAAGGAACAATTATGCACTGCTGATACTGAACATTTGCTTTACAGAGTTTCTGTATATGTCTCAATTAATTAATTTCTTTATTTATATAGCACCTTAAGTACAACTGCAACTTAAAGTGCTTTACAGAAAGAATCAGTTTTCAAAATGCAATTTAACATTACAATAGTCTAAAACAATCAACATAAACAGCTAAAGTACTAATTACAATAAAAATGTATTAGTGAATGGAATAAAACGTTATATAATAACACTAAAAAATAAAATAAAGCTAATTAATCACAAAGTGCTGCAAAAGGCATGACTCAGACCCAAGTCAAACCTAACAGTAAGCCTTTAGCCTGATGCTAAAAGTGAGGACGGAGTCAGCATCCAAATACTGACTAGGAGCTGGTTCCACAAGTTAGGAGCCTGATAACTGAAGGCTCTGCCTCCACATCAACTCCTCGAGACTCGAGGAACCACAAGTTGGCCTGCTGCTTGAGAGCACAATGTTATAGGGACAGTATGGAACTAGAAGTTTTTTTTAGATAAGATATATAGCCATCCATCCATTATCTGAACTGCTTATAAGGGTCGCAGGGGGCTGGAGCCTATCCCAGGTATTAGCAGGCGAGAGGCAGGATACACCCTGGACAGGTCGCTAGTCCGTCGCAGGCATCTATAGCTTTATATGGCAGTAGTAAAACTTTAAATTCTATCCTGGAATTCACTGGAAGCCAATGAAGAGAAGCCATGACTGGGTAAAGGTGTTCTCTATCATTAGAAACCTTGCAGCAGCATTTAGGGCAGCTAGAGGCGCTTTAGAGGTTCTTTAGGACAACCAACAAATACAGAATTACACCAAATAAGTTGTTTACTAAGAGTTCATCTTTGCCCCCCCTATTATCAACTCAGGTGTTCTTCTGCATTTCCAATTTTCCTACAGTTTAGAGGCAGTTCAGATTTGTTTTATTCAATTCAATAATCTAAAATTTTCTTTTAGTTTATACAATACATAATGTGAAATCCCTTATTTGGTTTAGGTCAAGTCATTGCTGATCCTTTAAAGTCATTAGCTTAGCCTAGCTTAAACTGGAAATGAGAAACAACTAGCAAGCTAACAGTTACATGACTAGCACTTCTAGCACAAATGGAAAGTACATCACATACTGTTTGTGTGCAAAAATGTTAAAATCATTTTAAGAATAAGCAACTAATAGCTAAGTAGCCAGTAGGTTTTGAATGGTTAAGTCAAGTGAAGACCTGTCTTCAAAACAGCTCTGTGTTTTCTTAGAAATTAAAAAATAAAACCATTAAATAACAAAAACAGTCCTAAAATTGTCCAGTTATACACAGGCTGTACTATATTTTTGTTTGTGTAGTGTGGATAAGATATAGTGTGGACACAATGTTATATTTGTGAAGCTTATACTGTAGCATATGTGCTTGTAGGCTAAACGTCTGCCTTTGCTTCCATTTATAAGCTAATCATTTCTTTACTTTCTGCAGAGAAGTAGCCTGTTAATTTTCCATTTTAACATTCACTGATGTAGACAATAAAAGAAGAAAATGAAATAAAAATGAACAAAAGAAAAAGTACACCAATAGTATTATCAAAGTTAACTAAATTACTGCTACTTTGCAGTGTACTGGCTGTAAAATCTGCTAATTTGATATATGCCCAAAAAATCCCCTTCTCTTTTGAGTCACACTCTTTCACACAGTCCCCTCTAGTAGTTAAATCCACTGTGAAAAATCCCTCAATGTTTTACCACTGATGTCAGGCCAACAAAGCTACAAGCAGCAGTAAAGGACTCCATTGTTATTTCTAACTGGTAGAAGCCCTCAGGTTATTTTTCTTCTGCCTTGAAACAAATCAATGAATCACAACTCACTTTGAACAATTGCACATTTGCTGAAATCAGATGTGGGTTGAGGAGCCAGCCATCACCACGCTTATTCTGTTTGTTGACAGAGGAGGACTTTGATAAACAAGCAGCCTGTTCTTTGAAACAGGTGCCCAAGCATGGGTTCAGTTTTGAGCAGCAATTCAGAATGGACTGATTAGAGGATGTTTGTTATTCTGCATGCAACTATTTGGATTCTGAGTATCTTTCCCAAAGTCACTGAGAGGCTTTCAGTATAAACAATACTATTTATTTTTCAACTATGATAATGCCAAAGTTTAACATGGCCCTTTGCAAATACCAAATACCCTAAATGTCAAATTGTCTGTCCTGTTAGTTGATCAAAGCATCAACAAACAATTTAACTCAATCCAGTCCCAGTTTACATGGATGTTTATTGAGCCAATGTTGCCCTCAAGTGGTTACTTTACAAGTTGCATCAGATTTAACAAGATGCAAATTTATGTCACAAATGAATGCCCTAAATCTTAAAACTTTGCACTTGCTATTCAAAAACAAGCTTTGATGACATCATTCTCAATAAATAAAAGTTTACTTTCTCAGTTGAGATCCTGAAAAGCTGGAGTCATGACCATAATGTGTTTTCACTGGCTGTTCTACAACATGCAGTCCACCCGGTTCACAAACTCAGCTTATCCTCTCTATCAACATATGGAAGTGTTTTCAAATCGCTATCTACTAGCAGCAAATGGTCTTAAATCAGTCATTTTAATATCAAAGCACTTAACACTAGAATGATGATTACTTGCAGGTGGATATCCATGCTGCTTGTCAAGACTGCATTTGAAGAAAATGACTGAGCTCTTATCCGACACGTACAGTACAGCCAGTTTTCAATAGGCAAGATCACATTACAGAAGATTACTTTGGAGTTTCAGCAATTTTCCCAAATTACACTGGCCTTTGGTCTCTGCTAAAGTTGATTGACTTGAATGGTTTTCATTAGAAAGCCTAGCAGAGTCTTTGCTGTTGATACTAGTACACAAAACTAAAGGCATGTGAGGGTGAGTGGGTGCAGCTGGGACACTGAGAGTGGATGGATATGCAAATCCTTTCTTGGAAATGCTTCATCATGTTTTGAGGGAACACAGACTCTGCTTTGATTTGTGATGTTCATCTGTATTTCCCAAGCCTCACATTCTGCACATCACCACCATTCAGTGTCACTTAGTCATCGTTAAAGAGGGGTTTCATCTGTAAGGGAAATACATGTTTTAATTTATTGAATTAATCCAGGCTTTCACAATCATAGGAACTTATTGGAATGTATCAGATGTCTTGATAGATTTGGTTGGAATTCAGATTAAAAGAAAGAAAAAAAAACAACTTTGATTTACACTCTGTCATGTTTGAACCTCAGCCCACCCCTCCCTCTGTCTCTCTCCATACACAGAACAAAATCTGAGTAATGGAAATCAGTTAGATGTTACAAGGAGCCTGAACCCAGACTGACAAGAAAATAACCATGAATAACACTGACCACCCTTATTACCATTCTAGGAAAATACTTAGAGAAGGATTTAAAAAGAAGAGTAATCCAGATACACTTTCTATTTATCAAGGCCAGAGATATTCCCACATTCCCCACAGCAATTTGGCTGCTTCAAAACCTGAAATCCAAGAGCTATATCTGTTAAGAATTAAGTGATGCTGTCATATGCTGTAGTGATTTAAAGAAAATATGCTCAACCACATGCATAAAGTCCATATTCATTTCCCAAACCTGGCAATATCAACCTCATCTCCGATAGTTTGCCATTGACATTGAGTTGATCTCGGTAACATAAATCAAGCTGCTCCTGGAAAGAATGAGACTGTTAAACCATACAGGCATCCCTGTGTTGCTTTAGTTTTCTTAAAAAGATATGCAAGTTTTTGATGCCATCTTGAGGATATTTACTGACATGGCAACATACTACAACTCTTCCTCTGGCTTCAGCATGAACATAGGGTTAGATTTTTCAATATGAATTATCATTGTTAGAAGTTCTAAGGGTAAAACAGTGACACATTCAGCAGTGTTGCTGCAGAGATAAATGTCCGAAATAAAGCATGTGATAATAATTTTTAATGTGTTATGATCAAACAGCCCATATGTGGTACTGTATATGTTGTGTTTAAATGGTGAGAGTTTTATAAGAAGACATTTGTGAAGGCTTTCCTGCTCTCATAATTGGCAGTCTTCCTTCAGCCTCTTATAAAGTCAAGATAAACATGAACTCACGTCGGCTGGGGGAACAACACGCCAGTGTGCTTCAATGTCATCCCACTCAGATGATAACACTAGAGATGCTATTATTTCTTCTTTAATCATTTCCCTCCCCAGCTGTATCATCATAACATGACAGTTTGGAGGAAAGACTTACCCTCTCAAGCCACAGCCATCATCCAGCTGACCACAATATCAAGTGATTTGAGAATGACAGCCACAAACTAAACAATTCCAGACAGCTCGGTTTGGAATATGCTATTACACTGCTATCCAAGCTATACGCATATAGAATCTTCTGCCTGGTGACAATTATGTCAATAATGTTAATATATGAAAGGTATGATTTAAAGTTTTAAAGTATTTCCTGTATTTAACTTAATGGTGGAAATGTTTTTTTTACTCAAGTAAAAGGAAGGCAAGGCAAGTTTTAAACCTTGTTTTAAATCAAGGTTAAAAACTTTTCTATTTGCTTCCTTTTATTATAACAACTGATAATTTCTCACGGCAGTACATTTAATTTTCCTCTGTCAGACAGGGAGGTGTGGAGAGGAGCTTCGGGTATGCCTTGCTATCACTGACAAACAGTGAGGTTTTAAACAAACCCACTTTAACAAAGATGGGAACACTAGCGTGTAACTGCTGAATGCCTCGCTCCCATATTTTGAGAGATAAATAATGGGAAATTGCAGTTCGAAGACCACTCACTCACTCCGTCCCAGATTGAGAGGAATCTGTTTAATAATGTGGAAACTGGATTTTTGGAGGGTGAGTTGAGTGGGAACTTTGATTTCTTGTATTTTGTCTAATTCCATTTTTGGCTTTTTTTTCTTTCTTCTGTAATTAAAAAAAAGAAAAGAAAATTAAAGTATGTTTAATTCTTCTTCTGCACCCCACTGTAATGCTTTATGTAAAGCACTTTGAATTGTCTTGTACGTGAAATATGCTATACAAATAAACTTGCCTTGCCTATGTATATAGTCTGAACCCCAGTTTGAGAACCACTGCAATAAATTAATCTAAACATAATCAGGTTTATTTTTTTAAGGCTTTTGGGGATTTTGAGGCCATTATGCAAGCGAGGGACTATAGCACTCAACCTGTTGAGCTACACACTGCCCCATCTAAGCATCTTTTGAGATAATTATTAATGAGAATGGAAAGAATAAAAAGTGCAGATTTTCTCAGTTTAAGATTTTAAGGTTCTATAATCAGATTTTTTGGGGATATTCATGGGGATTTACAGAAATGAAACCCTTTCAGAAATGGCAAATTGGAGACATTTGGTTGAAATTTAAACTACTTAGACATAATTGACTCAGACTCCACACTTATTGTAAGATGACAGAGGCCAAGAGGATAGAAAAGCATTGTTTCAAACCTGAACAATGTCTTCTAATTAAAAGATTATATTATCAGTCTAAACTGTTCATCTTAAATGAAATGCAGCTGTGGAATAAATGCAGTGAAGTAGATGGGATGATGCAGAAGTCTGCTGAATCCTTTCACAATATGGAAATGATAACTTAAAAGAATTCCAAAAATCTGTATATCATCATTTAATCATAACCATATCTTTTAAAGTGGGGTTGCAGTGTTAAGTTTTATCAGTGTGATGTGGTACACCTTAAAATCTAGGGCTCCATCTAAATGAGTTCAAATTTAACGAGTTAAACCTTTTGCTATAGGAGTTTGAAGTATAAAATATATTAAACCAGTTTATTTTCACAAATTTGATTTTGTTGGATTTACTCCACTACCTTTGTTAATACAAAATAAATGTATCAATGACATGTTTATAAAAGAAGTGGAAAAAAGAAAACTTGAATCCAACTTCTGTATTAGCAAGTACATTTGGCATGGAACAGCAGTAAACTGAAGAAAAGTACAAATAGTTAAAAATACTTAATTTCCAGTTTTATTTACACCACAAATGCTCAAAAAACTATTCAGAGGTTTTACATAGCAGCTCTCCTGCTATAATTGCACATCATTGGATTTTTGTTGAGATCAGTAAAATCCATATTTCCAAAATAATCTTAACATTTTGCTAATGAGGACACATTCACCTCACTCTTCATCTAATTGCAGAGAATATCAAATCTAAGTTTTAAGTGATCAATTGACATAATCTCTCCTGGATAGGAAATGAAAAAATATTTTGGATTAAAAAAATCCAAAATACACAGAATTCCATATGAAAGGAAAATTGGGCACGTCATCAAATTCAACATGTAAAACATTACAAGTCTGTATTGATCATTTTAGAATGGAATCTATCCCAGGTACTACTAGGCGAGAGGCAGTGTACAGGTTGCCAGTTTATTGTAGGGCTTATTTTCAATAAAGGAAGAAGTTTTGGTTATTATCTCTCCCTCCCTTTCTTTAAATTTATGCCACAAAAAAGTTATTTTTTCTTCACAGATGAAGTAAATCAAACTAAACAAAAGTCTGATAAAAACTCAAAATGAATGAAAACAATGCTGCTTCACAAGCTTTATCAAGATGTGGCCTTTTAATGGAACATCATTGAAGGACCTGTTGGTGTAGTTTATCCATATATTCAGAGGTTATAGAGCAGATTAAAGTGTTCATTGGACATAATCTTTACAAAACAAGCAGATTTTATGGTTCAACATATGAATTTTTTTAAAGTAAAATTCTTTAACATTAGCAAAAAAGTTAATGCTGAAGCAGTTACACTTTTGAGGCTGTGGTGTATTACGGAATTACATACAAAAGCATTGTTTTCCTCAGTCTTTCATGTTGGTCACATTTACCTACAACATACAGTATAAAGTACATTACAAGACCTTCCATGTAGTGTAGTTAATGGTGTTATCAATCATGCTTTGATGCAGAGCATTGCATCCAGGAGGTTGTTTGTGTGTCTGACATGTGCTGTGATGAAACCGTGGCTCTTCAAAAGCAGACTATACTCTGTCGCACTTCTCTGTTTCCCCTCGCTCATGCTGAGGGCCTGCAGCAGCCCACGACTCGGGCCGCTTCTGTCTTCATCCAGAAAGATCTCACTCAGCAGGAGACCGCAGCCTGGCAGCACAAAGCATATGCAAACATACAACTTTAAAGAATAGTGGGAGGTTTGTTCCCACTCATCTCCAGGCATTATACTGCTTCAAGCAAAGAATAAAGCTTTATGTAAGCAATGAGGTCTTTGGGTTTGGTTGTGAACTTGTTTATTCCTTGTAAATAAAAGTTTTTACTTTTAACAAACCCTTTTTAGCTTTCATCTCAGCTGAATACTGGTAATAATTTACAGCAGTGAATCTCAACCACGTTTCAGAGATTAAAGAAACTGAAATAATTAAGAATAAATAATAATAATAATTAAGCAGAAGCTAATTTAAGATTAAATTATTTTGACATGAAAATAAATTGGTACGATTGGCTGTGACAGTTTCCCCGCAGAATTAAAAAATGACAAACTCTGTGTTTGATATAACTTATTTTATTAAATTATTGGGGCATTCATTATCTAGTCTGAACTCGTTAAAAAAAAAACAACAGAAAATTCTTACCTGGTGTGCATGCTTTTGCGATTTTACTCAGCAGAATATGCAGTTTCTCATCGGTCAAATCATGAAGAATTCTTGCAAGGATGTACAAATCTGCTTTGGGTAATTTGTTTTTCAAAAAATCACCTGTTAATACAACAACAAGTATACATGCAATAGTTACAGTGTGAGAAGTGAAATAACAATCAATAATTACACTTTAATTGTTAGGGTGGTATTGTTATTGTAGATAAACTCTGATAATTGACCTGTCACAAATGACACCCTGTTGTCTCTATGCTGTGGATAAAAATATTCACTCAGCTCAATAACAGCAGGCAAGTCAAACACTGTTACTGACAGTCCAGGATGAGCTTTAGTGAATTCGTAAGCCATGGCACCAGTGCATCCTAGAAAAAACAAAAACAATGAAATTTGAACTTTCCTTCTTTTTTTCCTCATAATTAAGAGTGTTTGTTTTTTTGTTTTCTTTAAATATTCTTACCACCAAGGTCACAGGCTATTTTATAACTGGAAAGGTCAAAGGCTGTTGCCACAGCTTTTGCTGTGACTTTAGCAAAACTGTGCATGGCTTTCATGAATCTCAGCTTGACTTCTTTACTGTCACATATAGTATCCTGTTTAGGGAAACAGACAGTAAAAAAAGATTAAAAATAAGTCATTTAAGAAAGGATTTTTTTATGAAGCTTTGAAAAATATCCCACTACAAAAATCTGATACTAAGCATTGAATTAACCACCTGACACATTTCCTTGGATTTCTTGACCTTCTCACGTTGGCTGGTTCCCTCCTGCACTGCGCTTTCCATGTGAGAGAAAAGGGGCCACAATGTGTCGTTGGAGTGCTGAATGTATCCATGCAGTGAAAATGGAGCATCTGACCTCAACAAGCGTGTGGCCAGATCTGTGTTCTCATACACGGGCCTTGGACATGCTGATAGGAACACACCATCAAACATCTTAGGTTCATCTTAAGTTTAATATTAAATATACCCTGCAGAATATCATAAAAAAGTAATTATCATGAGGAGTGTGAGCCGACTAACTTCTCTCTTTGGTCTTCAGCAGTCCCAGAGACACACAAGCTTCCAGCAGGCATTCAGTCCCTTTAACAGAAGCTTTGATCTGCTGGGCCACCTGTGCTGCATCCAGCCCAGACTTGCTGTGCAGCAGGTCGAACACACACAACTTGGATGCTGTAAAAAGTGCCTGGGAGATTTTTGGAAAGGCAAAAGTGATGCAGTGATTACAAAATGCAAATATGATGTGGGATGGAAGGCAATGTCTGAATAAGTTCTTAAAAAGATCAAAGCAAGTTTAATTTTTGCCAGTTTTCTACTAGCAGGTCCTTTTGATATTCTGAAATGAACCATTTAACATCATAGGAAATACAGGTACTCATCTTATAGTCTGGAGTTAAATAGTAAAATCAATACCAATATCTTTTAAATTGATCAGACTTTTGAATAAATATGTATGTTCATTGTGAGTTGATGTGGGAGTTGATGACAAGTGGACATGGAAACACAAAGATCAAACTGACTTGTGAATTGGTGTTTTGAAATCTAAAGTTCAAGCATTGGCTGTCATCCTCTGTTTAAAGTGAACATTTTTACATAAGAAATGGGAAGCTGGAGAGTTAAACTAAAACCTGACTAATTGAACAAAATATGTCATGTTGTGGTAATAACACCTACTTATTTGTGGAATTAATTTCCAAATTAGCACCAGAACTGAATTTAATGGCATGCAGGAAAAATTCATTAAATCAGAATTTCATGAGCGAAGCTGACCGCTGAACTTAAATTTGGATGTGCAAAATGGTCTGTTTTCCATTTGTAGCATTCTGGAAATTTGACAACTCTCTGATTACGATGTGTAACACTGGTAAAAAAAAGTCTGGAATTGCTAGTTTATGATTTCTGCTCTAAAAATTATATATTTCAGAAATGTAAGATAGGTGAAACTGTAAACAAGACAATATTTGAAAAAACTAATTAAGTTTTCACTGTGTATTGCATGTCAGCAAGGCATGCAAAACAATCTAAAAAACACAAATGGCATCATTATGGAGGTCAATGTGTTCAGTAAGCAAAGCAACATCTGGATAAGGCAGAGCATTTTTTAAAACAATATAAGGTTAAAATCTAGTTCTATGACAACAATTACTAGAGGTGTGCTTGGAGCAAAAAGTTGGCATTAAAAAAGCTGGAACATTTAGAGGTCAAAATATTATATTATGGTGTTATGTTGGAACCAGTAGCAAAGGAAACACTTTACCGATAGATTGAGAATACATCAAATAAACTCTGGATTAAAATTCTTATGCTAATTTACAACCAGAGTGGATTTTAATTGTCTTCACTCTGAAAACTAACCCATATAAACTGAGGCGTATGAGTGTGGACCTTATTATCTTTTTCTTTAATCTCTGTAATGGAGTTTTGTGCTCATCTTAAGGTTGCCACGTAACCAGGAAAGACAACAGAAAGCACAGCAACTAAGATAAATTATGGAGTGCATATCCCTTACACAACCACAATATTATGGGGTTTACATAATCATTTGTACTGTACAAATCAAAAATGGAAAAAAAAAAAAAAAAAAGATCAATTACCTTTGATGCTTTGAACCCATCAATTAATTCACAGATTCGCTCCAAGTCTTCTTTTCGAGGTTCACCATTTTCATGTGCTGTCACATTAAGCTCAGTCACCTGTCCTCTACTGCTAATCAGTGCTGAAGTTACATTGTCTACGTCATGGAGCCTGGCCTCTTTGTCATCATGTTTAGACAAGCAGTTGACCAACGTCCAGGAACTTTCACTAACTTCACTTTCATTACCTTTTCTTTTAACCTATAAGAGAAAATTGTTAAGTATTGTATTAAACAATGACAACAAGTGACAGATTATGTTCATATAATGAAATAAACACACCTTTTGGGCTGGGCTGTCGGAAGGGCTGTGCTGGCCGTGGTGTGTTTGGCTGGCAGAAGGCTTGTCTGCTCTGGACGAGGAACCGTGTTCAGCCTCACAGCTGTAGCTGGACTGTGAGGTGGGTGGCTGTTGAGTGGGTACTGAGGTGCCATGACTGCCATTGTGAATCTGATTTACACACTCGCTCTTTTCAACGGAAACAGATGAATTGTGGTTGTAAATAACATCAAGTTGTTTGCAGAAGTGGTTCAGGGGAAAACCAACCACGTTGAGGAAGTCTCCATGGACGTACTCTACCAACATGCCACCCAGAGCTTGAATACCATAGCCGCCAGCCTTGTCCCTGACAAAGACATTGAAGGATTAAATTTCACCAAATGTACAGCACTTATGTTGGAATCAAATTAATAATACATAATAATACAAAAATGTTTGGATGTGTAATTGTAGAGTCATTCCTCAAATACACTTTTAGTGACCTGGATTTAAATCTGCATTTTGTGCTTAGACATGCTGTCCCAAATCAGACAAGGCAAACACAGCTGAAACAAAACTCAGGCATCAAAGTCCAAAAGGCAACAGGTTTGCTAAGTTCACAATCAGTTAAAAACAATATATTGATCGCCCGCTTAGTGAAGTTACTACACAAAGAGCAGTCAATAGCTATTCAATAATGTATGTGAAAGTTCAAATTTTCACACTCACATGGGTTCACCACTATTGATGTACTCCCACAGCATATCTTCAGACAGATCAGCAAACTTCACCTTTGTTTCTTCATAGAAGTCTATCAACTGGTAATCCACTTCTTCGTCTGCGGGAAAGGGTCATACAAGTTTAGAGGTTAGAGGAATTATCTGGTGGAAACACTCTTAACAAAAAAAACAAAAAAAAACAAAGTCTACCATACACATTTCAGAAACTGCTGTTAAAACTATGCTTGGGTTTGTGTCTGTTTCTCTTTGTAAATACCCTTGTAGGACATTTTAAAAACTGATTCAATTGAGAAAGCTGTTTTAAAAAGATTACTTTATCTGACTTAAACAGAAAGTGAGTTGTGTCTCTGTTATGTAGCTTCGGCTTACTTTCTTTTTCATGGCAGAGGACAATAGCGACACCAGTGAAGACACTGTGTTCTTTACCACTTAGCCTGGAATAAGTATAGTGGAGGAAAAACAGTTAAAAAGAAACCCATATGTCTCTTGTTTCTAATGTTAAATATGAAACTGTGCACATTACACTGACCTTGATAACATCCTGTACGCATCATGTTTGTCCACCGGCTTCTCCAAAATCATGCCATCTATAGTCTGTGCAAATAACAAAGGTCAGAATGAATAGAAAATGTTTAAGTACATTTGATTTATATTACAAGCAGTAAGCACATGCTGTAATGATTTCTTGATCTTACCACAATTGTGTCTGCTCCGATTACAATGTCTGGAGTCTTCAGGTGTTTCTAAAGCAAAAGAGGTCGCGATATGCTCATTAATGTTATTCAACTGAATAATTCTAATATAGTCTGTTACACAAGAAAAACAATCTGAACTCACAAATGGCATCCTCCTGGCCACTTCCAGGGCCTTCTGCCTGGCCGTCTCAACAGCATACTCATGAGGTGCTTTGAAAAGTCCTTTATCAAGGGTTTCTTTAAACCAAGATGGTACAACCTCAAAACGCAAACCCTGACAAATAAGAGAGCACAAAGCAAGAGTAGAAAGAAAAAAACGTATCGTGATTTCCATTCTGATGTACATAATTGCTGCTGGATTAATGAAAGTTTTAATCCATTAAATCAGTGGGTAACTTATGGTGTCAGCATAATTTCACATAGCCTTAGTATCATAAATAGGCATATATGTGTATTTACTCATACATTCCTACAAATGGCAACTCAGAGCAGAGAAATTAGCCTGGATGATGTTTTTGTATGACTCGTTTTTTACAATATTATCTTACTAATTAAACATTTTTTGCAACTGTTATAATAAACCTAGGATACATTCTATGAGATTAATCCAAAAAATACAAACCACATTGCGGAGTATCTCCAATCTTCTAGGAGAGGCACTGGCCAGTACAACCAGTTTACCAGCAAGCTTTGAAATAACTGGGTTCAAGATCATGGTGGCCTTCACATCTAACTCTCCTGAAAGTGAACAGGGTTAAACATTACAGATGTGGTCTGATTTCTGTCAGAAATTAAATGGGGGAAAAAAAGAGTCAAGTGGCTTCAAGCAAAGCATTTTGTCTGGCAAAAGACAGCTTTTGCAAATAGGAATTTGTTTAACACACTTGCCTGGTTGACTACAGAAAGAGGTCAGACCCATTTAGCTCTTAAACTTATGATCTACTTAAACATCCCGACTTTAAATTTTGCAATCAGTTTATCAGGTGAATAGTTTGACTATGTCACTTTGGAATAATCGTTCCATGTAACCCTTTGTTGACTTGTCTTGTGCAAACACAATGATACATTCAAAGCACACTACAGTTGCAGGTCAAACATTTCTACTCAATGTATCTACATTTTTAAGATTATAAACCACCGAAGAAACACAATTTACCAGTAGGTCCCTCTGAAAAAGTCAAGTTAGTCACGTTATACTCAATGACAAACTGCTAGCAAAACCCATTTATATTAGCCAACTTCACTGAAACAAGTTCCTTCTACTACACGTGAACGGCGAGTTATTGCAACGTTTGTTATATAAACGTACCTTAAAACGGACATGGTTTACTGAGCAAGGGTCAGTTTATTTATGTAATTAATGCAAATACCGTGCATACAATTATAGAGTGAATGCCTCTTACCTGCACAAGTAAAGAGATACAGTAGTGACAGCGTTAGCAGTTTGCCAAGAAGAACTGCGTGCAGGCGCATGCGCCATGACGTTGCTTTCAGGAGGCGGATCTAATAATGGTTAGACATGTGTATGGACTGTTGCTAATGTTACTACACCCAATAATAATAATAATAATAATAATATAATAATAATAATAATAATAATAATAATAATAATAATAATAATAATAATAA
>JAPMNP010641620.1:573-12602 GCA_029874935.1 Atherina boyeri | reverse complement strand
GCTCGTGATGGAGAAATAACACTGGAAATCACTGTTTTTTGTAATCATTTAAACAATGGCAAGAATAGCAGATCAGGCATCAGATTATGTAGCAAAAGTACTACTTGAATCTAAATCCATGATTGCAGGAAGTGAGCAGAGAGCAGCACACAGGTCAGCTGAAAGGACAAACTTGCACTTGCACATACACATGGTCATGTGCAGAGCAATAGCAAATTCTCTAGAATATTTGCTGATATGTTTCTACATTGTCTCATTTGCTGATTTTCCAGAGATTTTACTAGTGGGCAAGGTGCAAAATAGCCCAGCACAAAATGTTACGGACATTTGCATTCTCATATTACTGAACATCTCTAGAACATCTCTGGACTCCTGTGCATGTATGTAAGGGAACCTTAGAAAAGAAATTGCCAATTAATTTTGAGTCCATTATTTCATGGCGAGAAAAATTATTTACAAGAAAATATTCAAGACAGCTGGATATCTTCCCAGAAGTGGACATCCCAATAAGTTCAGTCCATGGTCAGACATTGTGTTTATGCAGAGAAATTGGAATGAAATCCCAAAAAACAAAAGCTACATCTTGAATCCTACAAGCAATTTTACAGAAAATTATGATGCAGCAATGATGTTGACATAAAGGATATATGCTTGAAGATCCTTTCCTTCACCTGAGAACCTTCCTTATTAAAATAAAACAAACAAAAAAAACAAAACAGGAAAACATTAAAATCCTGTGCTCACTCGTGGTAAGTCGGATTTTTAGTAATGTACCTGTGAAAGAACAGTTCACGCTATGTGGAGAACTTCTCCAGAACAAGAAAAAGGGAAATCTTTATTATTGAAATGAGATTGTAAAAAAGTGGCACAGGGAACATTGCCAAACACAACATGACAATAAAACAAGGAAGACAAAAGTTTTCCTGGAACATTTACAAACTTTAGTAGAACAGAGGCTAACATTAACAGTTATATTTACAACTAATGCAGTTATAGTCATACGTGCAACTAATAAAACACTCCTGATTTCTCTGAATACTACAAAACCTGATCTTTTGTTTCACATTAAAATTCTTTAAACTGTTTGGTTCCCAGTTAAAATAAACTTTTTGCTTCTAACTCGTCACATAAAATCATTTCAAAAACATTTCAGATGAAAAAACTATGGATAATTTCAGTTCCCTTTGATGTGTTAACCCAAGTTAGGTCTGTATATTCAGCTTAAGAATGGAAACATAACATCTGCACACTACAGTCCACTTGCTTTGTTGCTGATTAAACTCACATTGTCTTCATACTTTATGAAAAATTCCTTTACCTTAACATCAGTAGGATTGAACAGCAATCCATTGTGTTTCTGTGTTTGCACATGAAAGTGAAAAAGAAAACCCAGGGGACAATCATGGCATCACTTGTAAATGATAATGAACCTCAGTTATTATTTTCTTTATCCACTCTATAACTCCCAGGGAAAATGAGGCTGATCCTGAGAAGTTTTCAGGGATTTTCAAGAAGTCACATAAACTGAGAACAAAAAGTAACAAAAATAACGGGTGCTAATGAGAGAGCACCTCTGTTTGGTGCGTTCCATAAACAAGTTCACCTTTATTCATGGTTGTAAACATCGGTGATGAGGGGAAGTTTGTCTTCTCTCCAACAACATCAATATCCTCGTCTTCTTCTTCTTCCTCTCCTTCTGAGGACTCTGTCCAGCAGATGATCACCGGATCAGGGGCTGGACTGGAACCTCCAGTCACATCAATCTCCTCATCTTTGTCTTCTTCCCATTTTTCTGTCCACTCCAGACTGGACTCTTTTGTAAGAGAATCAGGGTTCTTCACATCATTTATATGTGATGGAGCTCGTGTTGTTCTGATCTGGCAGTTCTCCTTTTCCACCTCTTTGTTCCCAAGAGTCTGCAAGTCTTCTTGGTATTCTTCCACATTAATTAACTCATCGGTGCTGCTCTCCATCTCTTCATCTGGCAAACCTTCCTCAGTTTCCTTTTGTTTAATCTCACTCAACACTGATTCTTCATTTAGTTTTCTACCTCGGCCACAACCTCTGAAATTAGTCGGTGAAACAGTCTCGACATCAAACACCTTCTCTCGCTCTGTCGTTGCTGGTGTAGATACCAAGTCGGCAGATTCAGAACATGTTGTGTATGTTTCACAGGCTGTCTTCGTCATTTGACTTGAACAAATACTCTTGGTCATGGCAGCATCATAACTTGTGCCATCATTGCATTCTGCTCCACTCTTTTCTCCCCTCCCAGCGTGTCCCTCTACCTCTTCCTGTAGCTGTTCAGTGAAATCATCTTCGTATCTCACTCGATTTTTCTCATCTTGGTCCTCTCTGCTACAAGAGTCCACGGACTGCATCTGAGCTGGTGTTTTTGAAGTCTCACCACTAGATGAACTGCAAAGTTTTTCTTTTTTATTGGACCTGCCTCTCTTTCCCCTTTTTGGATTGGCCACTGAAGGTAATTCTGGAAGAAATTCTTTGAGAAAAGGTGCCGTGTCCTGAAAAACAAATTAGCCTCATTATAGATTATACAAGTACAAGAAGACTGAGCACTCAAAAATTAGCAAAATGCTACCATCATGCTGTTTACACACTTACAGTTACTGTACTAATGGTTCTGTCACTGTATTAGTGTAGCGGGTTCCGCCGGAGAACGTTTCTCCAAGAGATCCCGCTGTGACACGGCAATTTATTAACCAGCACAACGCAGAGACAGACCGGTTACACTAAAACAGAGTAACACGATCTGCACAATTTCAGGAAAATATCACAGTATGATGCAATACTGTTGAAAATTGAAGATAATATGACTTGTGATATGTAAAAACATATGGTGCTAATCTCCGGCATTAACAAAGGCTGCATTCCACTTCAGGCTCGTTGAAGAAAATACAAAAAAGCAGAACTTCCTTTAAGTGTGCAGCCATCATTCATACAACTGTACTTGTCCACTTTATAGTGAAAACGGCTCTGTGATATTTCAGTATGATGATGATGGTTAAGTTATTCACTGATAAATATGAATTTCTCTGGAAACGTTTCTGAGAAAAGATAAACGGTATCTGGCCTGTTGCTACAGGAAACAGATTTCCAAAGTCAGTAGCTCCATATCATACTCTGTTGACCATGCATGTTAGCTCCTACCAGAGAGGTGGACCAGCTGATCAGTTTTTTCCTCCACCTAGATCCTCACTTCTAGCACAGTGTCTCTACATTTATCACATACAAAATCTTTAAATCTTATCATTCAGACAAATACTCACTGTGATATGTGCTTCCCTAAACCTGCTCCTGATCGGGTAGACCTTTGTGCTCCAACACATTTGTTTGTTGTCAAAAGGGTTTTTTGCATTCTGGGTTTTTGAAGGAGTCTGAAAAATATACATACAGATGAAAACCAGCTGATCATTTCTTATTTCCTTACATGCTTTTGCCAAAACACTTCATTCTGATCCCGATTAAACCACCATATTACCAAGAAAGATGAGATGCTGCGTGAAATGAAAAGGAAAATGTTAAAACTGTATAAAATATATTGTTTTACTTCATAATAGGATAAATGTCTTCAATGCATTACAAGTCAGCACTACATCCAAGCTAATTCAACAGCCAAACACTTTATATCCAGTAAACACGGTTTGGCATGGACTTGCTGAATTAAGTGAATTCTATTCTAAAAAATAAGATAGGTGGCAACATCCCTAGCCTAATGATGCCTCCAGAGATGCTTAAGTTTACCCTACTATCACAGAGGGATTTTTAGGGGTGTGCTGACAAGCTGGATGAACTGTCCTCAGTACAGAGGAAGCAGAAACCCATGGGATTTTTGTGTGTTTTTTAACTTAAAAACTCATGATAGGCCAAAAGAAGGTGGCAATAACTTTAGATCTTGTTCATTTTACATTTTGCACTTAAATTGTTCAGAATTTTGACATAAATTCATGGTTGCAGTGATGAAATGTGCTCACTATAATGATAATGATTTTCAGAAATGCTGTATTGTCATTTAAATTGAAGTGTGTTGATTTAAAGTAAATGTTGTCTGAGAGCATCAAGATCACTGCCATTCAGCTTTACTTTTTTAAACCTTGTAATGTGATAGCTCAACATTCTCTGTTTATATATTCATGCTAACAGTTTATGTTGAACCCCAAAAACCTTTTTCAAATTTATATAAATGAATACTCTTTAAGGCAGGACAAGTAGGACATTATCCCCTTCAACCATCACTAATGGCTCACCAGAAGTGCAGCTGCAGATGTGACAGTTTTTTTTTATTACAGTAACTGTTGATGACAACATATCTGTTGTCCTTGTACAAACGTTTTTTAATGGGCCGTTTTAAATAAATACAGAAAATCTGTGTTTATACTGTATGTACAAAGCAAAGCAATTTTTCAGTTTTAATATTAAAATCTTTGTTTAAAGGTGTGTGAATGACTGCATTCTGTGCAGCGTCTTAACTTTTTGTTAACAGATTTGTAATATTGTTTCAGCCAGCCAATTCACATGTAATCAACAAGTATGTGTCATTGTATTCATTTACAGATTTATAGTTAGGTGTCTATGCTGTGACCACATTGTCCCACTCTCCAGTGAGACATAGAGCCAATAGATGGATACTGGGACTACAAGAGTTTTTTAGCATCAGAATAAGCAGAGCTCTGGGAGATTTAACATTTTATAGTTAAAATAGTGTTACTGGATATATTTTATAATAGGAGAATGTGTAGTTTCTACTTGCTGACTGCAGAAAACATCCAAAACATTAGCAGAGATTGGGTGTAGAAGTTTGTCACCTTGTTCTCCAGACTCTGATTGCCGTATTCCTGCAGTGTTGCTGGGGATAGAGGCAAACTTTTTTTGACTAGTTTCACAACCGGCATCTCCTGGATCTGCATGTCCTTCTGGTTATGACCTAATTTGATGTTTGCATTATCTGATGACACTCGTTTCCTCACTTTCCTCACTTTTTTCTCCAGTGAGAACAGATAGGTATTCTGTCGTCTCTTATTCGGTCTTCTAGGTTTCTCCTTAGTTTCTTTTGTGTTTTTGACAGAATCAGAACAAGCCAAGCTTTTGAGAGTCTCTGATTGGCTTTGTGATGAACCACTAGCCTCACTCTGTGGTTCAGATGTATTTGAGTGACTGAATTGGTGTGGTGCATGTTTATACTGAAGATGTGACGTGTAAGGGGTCAGAGTCTTGACCCTGGCTCTTTTGCATTTGTTCATGACAGTGTAAGGCTGACTGGCCTCTATGGAACTCTCATCATTCATCTCATTATCCTCCCTGAAACTGCAGCCTTCAACATTCTGCTCGAATGACTGCAAGAAGTTGTCCAGCATCTCGTTCAGCTCTCCCTCGCATGGCTGCTGCAGTATAGGTTCCTCGGTGACAGTAATATGACCCTGCTGTTTGTGTTGGCCTGAAGTGTTGCTGCTTGTCTGAGCAGGACACTGTAAAGGTGAGACTGTGTTGTTTGGTAAAATATTGAGCTCTATCATGAATTCCTCCAGAAGGCTGTCAATGCACTCAGGACGTTCCTCGAGAGGTGGAGGGGTTGGAGCTGGAGGAGGGAGTGTGTTAGTGTGGACAAGGGACGATGCTGGGGAAACATAGGAGGCAGGAGGGGACAGCAGGCTGTGAGACGGAGACTGCTGAAGGGAGGGACAGAACGCAGACAGAGTATGCATGTCATGGAAATGTCTGTTTTGACCAGAAAAGGAAACTGATGTTGATTGGTCCCAGTCTTTTTGAGTCCTGCCTAAAGGAAGACTGTCCTGTAAACAAGGAGAGGCATGATCTGGTTATTTTACCCAAAATGAGCTAAAGCAGTCGCACACAATTAAAACTGTAATCAATTAATCAGTCATTATACACCAACAACTCTACTGTGTCTTTTAACTAATAAAACCTCTTCACGTGACTTTCCTGGAGGTTACTATTTCATTTTTATCTTCTATAATACTCTCTTACCATTAAGCTTAAAGGGACAAACTGATAGATAAACAAATTAATAAAATACTAAATGCAACACATCTTACCATTTCTCTAGGTCTAATTCATATTGGTAACTACAGCAGGAATTAAACTGGATGGGGAGCAGAGAAGCCTTAGACTAATAGTTTATCCATTCATTTAGTTTAACTGGAGATAGATATAAATAAAATTTTAAATGGTTTTCTATGCCGACAAAAGCAAGCTGATGTTGGTCTGTTGTGTTTAAAACAAGATAAACTCATTCATAACTGTATGATATTAAATCTATTCTATTTATTATAAAACATTTCAACTGTAGAGAATAATGTAAGGAAAAGACTCATTTTTATGATAATTTTTTTTTAAAAGACGACCTGACTCACCCGTTTAAACTGCGGCGCCGGGTTTTTGCGTCCACGTTGAGTGTTAGCCCCCACACTGTGCAGCAGCACATCCCCGCTCTGGCTGACCTCCCACACTTTACTGCGTCTCCTCCTCTGACTTTTACCGGCTGTTTTCTGAACCTCTCTGCTCTTCACGTACAACGCCCTGCCAACAGCTCCTCCGCCCTGACCTGTCCTGGGTGTCCTCATCCCCAACCTGTGCAGGAACAGCTTCTGCAGCTTTCCCACCCCCACCTCCTGCACATCCACCATCTGTGTCAGTCCTCCTCTGCCTCTTGCTCCTCCTCTTCCTCGTGGAGCCCTGGCTCTCTGCTCTCCCTTTGTTCCAGATCTCCTGCCACCTCCTACCCTTGCTCTTTGCCTCCTCCCAGCTCTCCCCCTGCGGGTACCCTCCTTATTCTCTGGGTTCAGGAAGTAGTTGATGAATCCTGGGATGTTACCTTGAAACTGCTGGAAGCGCTCATCCTCCCACTCCATAGCCTCTGCAACATATCTGCCTGCTCCATGGCAACCAGCCAAAAAGCTCTGAGGCTCGGCAGCACATGAAGGGTTCTGACTGGAAAAATGAGAGAGGGATGGGGGAGCAGATGTGCATGGTGGCTCCATGACAGCAACAGATGTGCTTGCAGCTGCTTTGGATTCTTCCACAGAAACTGAAGAAGTTGAAAAAGGGTGGAGGATTTGATTTTCATTTGGTGGGTAGACGAGACTTATGGGAACAAACTGATTGGAATCCGTCTGTCCTAAACTCTGGAGGGCGCCAATGTCAACCGTCTCATAGGAGGCCACTTGGTGAGCAGGGGGAACTTGGTTTAAGTGCAGCTCTTCCGTTTGAGTCGACATGTCTTTTCCTCCGCTTGACAGTGTCTCCTTCCAGAGAAAAGCAACCCCATCCCTCAACTCTCTCCTCCACCTTACCTGTCGGCCCTCATTCTCCTCCAACCCAACAAGCTCGGTTTGCACTCCCACCTCTGAATACTGACCCACCCCTCCTCCTTCTCTTCCTCCACCTCTGCTTCTCGTCACCTCCACCAGCCCGTGGATCCCAAGCTTAGCTGCAGCAGATACAGCCTCTTGCTTCTCACTTTCCCCCACTCCAGCCATCTCACCAGAGTAAAGAAGTCTGACCAGGTGGAGAAGAGTGCAGGCGCCCATATTCCTGAACTCCAGGAGGTGGCTCTGTCCTGAAGGGGGTTTCGGAGCGGTGGACAGAGCAGAGGAGATGCGGGGGCTGATAGCTGACAGAATACAACTGTGTGCGGGCACTGATACACCTGCAAGACATGAAGCCAGCTCATGTTAGTATGGGAAAATGTGTTACTTACAATACTCACACACTATCTACATAAATACCTCTGATACAAAGTAAAATTAATATATTTAAAGTAGATAATAAAGAGTAATTTCACTGTTATGTGAGTGTTTGTACCTCCTGCTTTCAGCAAAATGTCACAGAACTGACTGCACTGTTGCTGTTTCTGCAGCTCAGTGAGGACAACCGCTTCATGACCCGGTTTTTGGTAGTGCCACATTTCTGCTATCAAAATAGAAGTGAAGAGAGTATATTGAATTAACAGAGTTTACCTGGAGGTTGGCACAAGTAAGTATTTCTGCGAGACTGGTTGGCTTATGTCCTGGTTTAACTGTGTAGCTCTGATACTTAATTGTTCATGCTTGTCCACTATATTCCTAAATATTCAAGTAGTATCCCTTTTATAAACTTCGCACAAAATGTAAGGAAATTTGTGTTTGGTTTATTATCTCTTCCCTTTAATAATACCAATTGCAAACATAATTTTAAAGCCCGATCAGTCACCTTTACAATGAGTTATAGCTTGTAAGGATCAGCTTACATGTGGGTAGAGCCCCACACTATGTGCCAAAGCCCCTTGCAATATTCTCAAGTTGGTATTCAGTCGTTTTAGGGTTTAAGCGCTACCAGTTATGTCAGTCACAGATGTAAGTCTGCCACAGGATCTGCACCTTATTGATAGGCAGAAACGCCAGAATGAGATTCAGCAGTCAGCGGTGATCCCATATCTCCAGAATCTGGAACCTTGGTCCATCCTTCAGAATGACATCGCTCTCAACCAAAGAGTCTGTGTCAGTAACGCAATATCTCATGAATAATGGAGTGGAGAGGATGGACCGGCCTGCTGTGAGTCTAGACTTCATCCCAAATGAACACTTGTGAAATCTGTACTGTATGTGCCAGTGATCAACCCCAATGTGATAGTTGACCTTCATTAACTCTTGGTTGAGGAATGGGATGTCATCCAATAACTAAGTGTAAATTGAATAGAGTTTTAAAACAAAAAAAAAAAAACGTTTTTTTCCTTATTACTGTGGGAGAATGCATTAATCTAATCCACCAAGTAACTCATAACAAGAATGAACACCAAAAGGAAAATATTGCAGGGTTTTGGTCCATTGGTCTCTGTTGCTCATTCCAAAGAAGCAACATCCTTTAAAGTTATACCTCCTTGTGAAGATGACAAATCGGGCTTTCCAATGATTTATAAAACATCCATTGTTATTATTATAGGAGGACAATAATCAAACAAACACAAATCTTCTCGTTGTTTAGTTTCACTTGCACATTAATTTTGACATTGATCAACATGCCATCATATGCCAGAAACATTGAAAACCTTCATTTTTGTCCAAATAAATATTACAATTTTCTCTAAACAGAGAGCATACAGAGTTCAGAAAAAAAATAACAGATTAGAAATTATCTAAAATAACCACTTTAACTGTGCACAACGGCAAAAATTAATTATTGCTCTTTACAATAACTTACAGAATTTATAACACTAAGGTTAAGCATAAAAACAGTTCAGCGGCACGTGCGGAGATCAAAGCCCACCTGTGGGTTAGCGTCACCGCTAAAAAGAAAAAAACAAAAAACTAGCTAACAAAGATCCCAAACGTGTACAATAAACAGGAGTAAGCTAGTCGTAGGAAACCCCATGTTAGTTAACATGTCACGAACTAACTCAATAACTAGTTAAACAACGATTTCACATATTCATGAGCTGGTCAAAACCCCCACTGTACCCGCTGGCTAATTGCAGTCAAACGCGGGCAGGTGTCACACAGACACCACCTACACTCACCATGTGCGCGTCCCAAAGTTTTCTATTTATCCTTTCCAGCGTCAGAGAAATAAAATATGTTTGTTTGATGAAAAAAAGCAGGGTTTTTTTCATAGTAATTTTTTTTCTGTTTAGGTTGTTGCTGCTTTTTCCCCCGAATCAGTAGTGTCAAACACAGGTCAGCATGGAGGTCACCGGATAGCCAAGCGGCACAGTGTAGTTTGGCTCGTCACCACGAGAGGGAGACGGTGACGCCACTCTGGCCTCAGCGAGTCCTGCCACTGCCAAAGATTAAAGGAGCAACCAAAGATGGCTGAAAAATTAAACAGAGAAGAGTCAGGACCGGGTCACTGTACGCTTTTCCTTGTTTTAAACATTTTAAAAACGATTATTGTTATACACAGAAAGATTACAGAGCTTTTCAGGCTTGTACACAATTTAGAAATTAATTGAGAATGACTCCCAAATTCCAATTCAATTCTTGAATTTGAATTTGAATTGAATTTGAATTGATGTCAAAACAGGATCTAGAATTACAATTAGAAAATAATAAAAAGGAAGCAGAATTTCAATTCAATCAAATTAAAAGAAATTCATATACATAAGTGAAGTGTTTAACAATGAAGCTTTACAATATATGTCAGATATGATCATTACATAGCCTATATTATAAATGATATTAGTTTGAACTACTTGTGCAGATTACATTAACAGGAAATGTCCCCCCAGCAATGAATGTTAAAAGCTCTAGTCACAGAACACATAATAGGGGTAGGAATCTTTTACCATCTCACAATTTGATTCCGATTCTTGGGGCCACGATTCGATTCAAAATCGATTTTTGATTCAAAAAGATTTTCGATAAAAAACTATTCGATTTTATTCATAAAGATTTCTTATTGGGTTTCTGATCATGATCTACTCTTATCTGATTTGGTATACAAAATGACATGTGAAGAAATTAGAGTGTTGTTTTCACATTTATTAAGTTAAATTCTTAGGAGAGTGCCTTTATCAAAGACATTGTGTGGTCCTCAATTAGGTAGCTAGCTATAAAATATGTTTGAACAAAAATAAAGGGCTTCTGCATAATACAAAGCCTGGAATGCATGTTTAGAAAAAAAAGAAAGTGGAGTGACTAGTTATGTGTACTGAAATTATGCTATTAAATTACAAAATTAATGTAATTGTATGTGAGATTCAACACATTCTTTCTGTTATATGACTGTGTGGAGTTTCTTTGAATTGCCATGAATTTAATTCCACTTCCTGTCATTCCAACTCCAATTCAAATTCAACTTTGGGGCGGAGTCAATTCAATTCAGATTCCAACCTGTGAATCGAATGGCGGCCAATTATGAAATCCTGAATTGTGCACAAGCCTGGTGTAAGTCAGCTAGTGTGAATGACTGTAAATAGACAAATAGGCAACTCTAAAAGTTACAAGAAAAAAGTCTACAAGATATTAGACAAACATAGCTTAAACTAATCAAGTCTGCCTGGCACAACAGCTCTGCTGTGAAAACTACTTTCATGAATATGATCATTTTCTACAGCTTTTAGGAAGGATGGTCATTAGGCTACACTGTGATCACTTTGGAAACTGAAGTTTGAGGGGCTCTAAAAATTGTACAACTTACATACTTGCATATGTAAACTATGATTCACAATGACAAAAAATATTATTCAATAACTTTCTCCTTTGAGAATTTCATTAAGAGTTTTTCCACATAAAATTTCTGCAATAGTTAAATTACATAACTACAGTGAAATTGGTATTATTACTTTTGAATTATTGACTTTTGATTTCCTGGCATTAAATTTTTTTTAAATAGTCAAAGTGGGTAGGCTAGATTGTTTTCATCCTCCCATAGACATTTTTATGATCCGTTTTCTTTACAACGGATCCTTTAGATAAAGGATCATGCTGTAATTAGTACATTATCTTGTTATAGTGATGAAAGTGTTCATCAGGGATGCATTGATGTATATCAATGTCCTCATTTTGGACTACATGGTTAAAAAAAACATTGGTGAAGAAAAGTGTTCCCAGCATCTTAAATGGTTATATCAGTTGGCTCATCTACTTGCAACAGATGGTGAATAGTTTTGACAAACATTGCGTTAAAGACCCACTCCGAAAAGCATGTTTTCGTGTTGTTAATATGTTCTTGTAGCGTTTTTGTAAAGGTAGAGGACATACCTTTAGAAAATTAAGCTCAAAATCGCATTATGAGTATTTCTGTTTTCAAATCGCTGTGAACCAATGGCAGTCACTAAAAATCAGCCTAAAACAGACTGGAGTTGTGATGTAACAACTCCACTGGGCAGGCCACAAGCTCCTTCCCCATTCTGCTCAGTCTCTGAGGAGTAGATAAGACGATGGCGGATGAACACCTATGTGCTGTAGTGGGTTGCATTGCTAAAAAGAGAGATATTGGTAATAGCTTTCATAATTTACCGCAGCGCTGGCTCCGCCCACAACGCAGAGGCGAATTGCTAATGAGCTACTGCTGCTCTG
>JAPMNP010641602.1:0-13881 GCA_029874935.1 Atherina boyeri | reverse complement strand
CAAAGTGCAGTTGGGTCATTCAGGTCACACATTCTGTTGACTGGTCTCCTGTTGGGCTTCATCTCCACCCAGAAAAAGTGTCACATCTTGCAGATTTCAAGTGAAACTGCCCTGATAAAAAACACTGAGCTGGAGTTTACCCTCTGGAGCTGGGAGCGGGGGGAAGTTGACTGTGCATCAGTACCAAAAAAAAAAGGCAAAATGAATCACAGACATACAGATGGTGTTCTGGAAGATCTATGATACAAAAACCAGAGTATACTGTACACACAGTTGCTACTATCATAGTATAAACAACTAAAATGTAGTTGGTCTGTGAAGATGTATCGCCCATACTTGCATAGTGCTGCAGTCCAAATGGGAAAACAGCTAAATTTTGACATGAACTCCTGCACCATATGTTTGGATCTGTGCACACGTGTTCGCAAGAAAGAAATCGCAGGAAAACTTCTCCCTGATCAGCAACACGATTCTTCATAGATGCCGCCTTCTGCAGCCGAGCAGCTGGAAATTTACATACCCTTCAAGTGAACATTTGTTTCCACTTTAAACTTTCCCAAACAGGTGGAGTTAAAGACTGAGCATAACTCTGGTGCGAGAAGTGTAAAATATATTTAAAAAAAAGAAAAGAGAACTGCTGAAATGTTGAGCCAAGGAAGAAAAAACAAAACAAGAGGCTGTTTTTTTTTCTTCAAACACAACCCCAGAAGAGTTTAAACATTGATAGTTCAGTCATTTGGCATAAAGTTAAACCATTCAGTCATGTCAATCCTCAAACACTGTAACATGAAGAAAAACAGAAGACACAGCACTTCCATACGCTGCATCACGCCATCAACCACACAAACACACACTCATATATATATTTATATGTATACTAGGAGGAACAGTAAGAGGAAGGGCATGTCACAGGATGAGTCAAAAAAGCCTTCACCGCATTGATTGAGCCATTAAAGACCTCACACAAACATACACACAGAGGTCCTGTCTGGAAGTAGCCCAGTATGTTTTACTGTGTAAAAAATTACACCTAACTCTTTCCACTAGTAAAACCTGTAAATGGGGGATTTTTTTCTAATACTATTGTACAACCAATGACTTCCACATGGCAAATGTTCAATAAAACTTTGAGGATGCTAACTGAAGAAATGCCTCGAGATCTGATGTCCAGTTTTGAATCGGTACTACAGAAGTAAGAGGGGTCATAAGCCATAAAGCTGGAAGACATTTAAAAAGGAAAAGCTCCCTCCAAATTGGAGAATAGCACGTCACTTGAAATCTGGGCTAAGCTAGCAAGAAATTTCATATCTCTTTTCTAACTGAGACAGCAAACTGATTTTGAGTAAGAGTTTGGTGTGGCAGAGCCAAACATACTGGTGCTACCCCAAGTCACTAAACAGGAACACAAGTACACAGTCATACATAAACAAATACACTCTGCATTTCTTCTTCAGTCGCTCAGAGTAAAGTATTGAGACACCAGCAGTTTGTCTACACACTGGACTCTTGGTTGAACCGTCTCAGAGTTCGCCGTTCACCCTCACCTTTGCCTCTCTTCAGAGAACATTGAAAGTGCCAGTTTGTAAAACTCCCTCCTGTCTCCTCCTCCCGTTGGTCGGACTGTGCCCTCAGGTGTGTCCGGTTTCTGGTTGGTCAGTGTGTGATTGAAAATGAGAGTTTTAACGGAACGCCCTGAACGGCATGATGGCGCCAGGTAAAGCCGGGATGACGGTGAGGAGGAGATGTACAGGAAGGGAGGGAGTCACATCAAGGGCCACAGCCTTACTTCGGACAAACTACAGCTGAGTCTTTCTCCAAACGTTGGTTAAAGGTGGGAGAACGGTCTAAGCTGCTCCAGCTGGACTTCCAAAGATATTCGCTCTTCGAGTAGGTCCTGGAAAACAATAGGCACGAGCACAAAGTCATGAGGTGAGTCATCAAAACGCAAGTTCAGCTAAACACTAGATAGTACCCAATGTCTCTCATACCTTCAGCTGTTGCTGTAGTTCACTGTTAAGTCGTGCCAACACTGTGTTTGTTTCCTTGTTTCTTCGGATTGAAGCTTGAATTGCCTTTTTGTCCTTTCCTACCGACCTGAAAATACAAAAACACAGTTTTTACCAAACATTTATAAAACCCTGAAAAGTGTCCTTAATAGACAAGTTTCCTACCTGGGGATTGAGGGCTGAGTGGCCAGGACGGCAGCTATGACGTTGGATTTCTGCGGACCATGCTGCTCGTCCTCGGGTCGGAGCTCATCTTCGGACTTCAACCTCCGACGAACAGGTTTTGGTGGTGGAGCCAATGGGCCCGACGAGCCCTTGGCCTGATGGGAAAACCAAAAAAGACTAAAATGAAAACCTTACCATTATTGATTATTGAGTGGGACTGGCAACTTACAAGGAAACAGCTTTCAGCTGTTTTCATTTAGTCCTTTTAGAGTGATTACAAAACAAATACCTTTTTTTTTATCATTATTGAACCATTGTTACCCTTGGATAATTTATTTGAGTTTATGTTGGAATGTTTAACTATTGAGACTGAAATGAACAAACAGAGGAATATTGTTTTCACATGCATACATAGAACCATAGACATATATAGATAAATAGATCAATATATATGTCTATGCATAGAACTCCAGGATAAGCATTACAGCATTTAATAACAAGCTGGAGCAATTATTAGTTGGGATGAAAACAAACTGTCTATAATTTGCATTTCAACATAAATCTCTTGAATATGTCTAATCATACCAGTAGTTCAGATTTCTTAGATTTAATGTATAGTAGAGGCCTATATCCAACCATTACCAGGCCTCGTTGAATAACCTCCAGTTGAGCCACATTCATTTAGAACATGTTTGTTAATATACTTGAAAAAAATGTCAAAAGTGGTCTTCTAATAAATGATACAACTGATCATTTACCTATATTTGTAACTCACTTCTGTAACAACCAAGGAAAAGTGCTACGGTAAAGAACTGAGGAAAGAGTAAATGCATTTAGGAATGATCTTATGAAAGAACACTGGGAAAATGTTTATAGTACAAATTATGTAAATAAGGCTTATGAATCATTTTTAAAAAAGTATCTGTGGTTATATAATAAAAATTGCCCAACAAAAATTTTCAATGATTTAGCAAGAAAAAATAATAAACCTTGGATCACAAAGGGTATATTGAAATCTTGCAAAAAAGAATGTATTATTGTTGTGTTTGCTGGATTGTTGTACAAATTTTATCTTGCATTACCATGAAAAAAAGAATAAATGAAATGAAGAAAAAAAGAGAAAAATATTGCAAAGACCAGCACTTACAGAGTTTACTGTAGTTGAGGTTCTCTCATCTGCTGGACCATCACTCTTTACTGTTCTTAAAGGGCCAGCACCTTCTGATGGTTTGTCCACCTGTTGAAGAAAAAAAAATGCATGGGTGTTAAATCTATAACTATGAAATGGTAAAGTCTTAGATACACATTAAATCTGTTTGAATACACAACAGGGAAAAACTGCATCCAACTATAAAACATAGCAGTCAAACACATATCAGATTTACCATTTGTACTCACCTAAAGCTTGTGAAATGTTTCTAATGTAGTTTCCAATCTTTTAGTAGCTTTGGGTACCTTGATGTTGCTTTGCTCCAATTCAATTTTTAACCCACTTTTTGTTTTTAGTCAAAGTGCCCTAAAGATAATCTGTTAGGCTGAGTTAGGCTGAGAACACAACATACTACTCAGCTTAACAGATTCACTTTCTTGGTGGAACATTTTATGGAAAATTAACCCAGGGGGAAAAAGACCCTGTGATAAACAGCACTGCCTACGATGATAGAACCTGAGATATTACAAAACTAGCCAGTGTATATGTTTTGGCAAAATCTGTAAAAGTTTAAATTGTAGTGTCTTGCGGCAGATGTCATATTAACGCCAAATTTTGGGTCCATGAAAGTCCCTACCTGTCCTGCTTCATTGTGTTTATCGACCTCAGGCAGGCTTGAGGGCTGTTCAGAAGCAGCGAAGGCCTGAAACTGGCTGAAGTCGGCGAAGTTGGGCTGCTGTGGAATCTGCTGAGGGGAGGTGGTGGTTAGCGCTGCACCACCGCCAGGTACGCCTTCAGCTTCAACACGATGCCCTGTGAGCGGTACTGATGTCTAGGGAAAAGGCAGGAGAGGGAAGGGATAGCAAATATTTTTTGTGTTTGGGGGATGAAGCTCATAGAAGCTGAAATCTAACTTTTACTCACTTGTGTGGGTAGAGGTCGTGGAGGCACTGCAGGAGGAAAAGCTATCGTAGAGGCCTGTGGTTGTCCTGTAGCAGATGTGACAGCGAAGGTGCGGTTCATGTCCAGAGACGAAGAGCGAGAATGAGATGGGTGGGGTCGGGGAGGTGGGGGAGGCGGAGCTACCACTTTCAGAGCCTCTGGAGACGTACCCGACTGAGACCTAAACACAAATATTTACAATTCCAGATATGATAGCTTTACAATGTGGTGCATCAACAGATATCTAAGTGAACAAATGATAAAATATTAAAAGACTATTCTATTTTAAGTCTATAAATAGTCCTGTGAGTGAAGAAGTAATGATGTGAGAAAGCACATTAAATTTGAATAACCGAAAATACTAACCTTTGCCTGGTGACTGGCTCCTGGTCTGAGGTGAAGGAGTCTGAACTGCTATAACCATCCCCTTTAAGGAAAAAGACAATAAAATAAATCATATCATCAACCCAAACTACACAACTTATATCATGAAGTATAGAAAAAAAACTGTGCATTGACATAAAATGCAGTAACACAGACTTTAATACGGGTAAACTTAAGCAAGAATGGTGCAATGAGACTAAACAGACTCCAGGCTGAAGTCTTGTGGCTAAGGATTGTTTTTTTCATCCAAATATGCACTTGAAGCCCACTAATGAACTTTGGCAGATGTTCACACTGTGACACTCTCCTGACATTAAAAAAGGTTTGATGCATCAAAAGTGGATACCACCCAGATAGATTTCTTCCTAAACCGTACCATCATGAGTCTGTGCAACAGGCATAATGCAAACATTATGACAAACTTAATAGGCAATCACTTTCTGATGGAGCAACCCATCTTTTACTCACCCACAGTGTTGGCAGCTACAAACTTCATAGAAGCAGGCAATTTGGCTTCTTCAGAGAGTTCTGGAGGTTTCACCAGCAGAGGACTGGTTGGATGATTGTTGTCTGATGGTTAGGAAAGTAAGAGGGAGAGTGTTGACATTATTGCAGTCAATACTCAAATAAAAAATTAACATTGATAATGAACCATTAGTTTGGACCCAAGGTGGTCCACCTGCAGAAACTACTAGTGAGCCTGAACACAAAGCATTTCCACTGAAAGCGTATGAAAAGAAGGTGTATGTAGTTGTGTTTAATGATACGTCAGGGTCATTAAACATGTTTCAATTCTACCTCTTGGATTGTAATTATGTTTTCCACCCTGCAAACTCAGCAGTTGTGCTCTCAAGAGATTTTGTCGCATTTGGGGGCTCACACCTGTCATTCACAAATAGTTCAAATCTAAAGAAAATCCATCTTTCTTTTTTCAGATTTATATTGAGCTGATAAAGATTATTTAGCTGATAAAGATTATGTTATTCATAATAGCTCAAAATCACATTATGTTTCTCATAATGCTATCCATAAAAGAGCTGAAATGAGTAGTGGGAAGACCTACAGCTGCACACAAGCTTGGACACAACACAAAGAAAATCTGGATTTAGACAGAGCCCAGAGCAAGTCTTACCGCTGCCAGTTCTTTTCAGCTCCATCTCCTGCATGTGGATCTTACTGGGTGTCATCCGGATGGGAACTGGATGGACAATGGCCGTATCCTGTAGGACAGACCGATGCAAAGAGAATCAAATAAATGAATATATGACAGAAGGAGAAAATAATCTTAATTATTCTACAACATCGCCTGATATATCGAACATAAACAATGTGAAAGCTTGGATTTTACAAGATGAGTTTCATCAATTCAAGAGTTTAAGGAGCACAAATACAGAAGAACAAATTTTCTTGGTCATCTTTTCTGAATATTCACACTTCTGATGAAACAAACATAAATTTTTAACTTTTTAAGCAGAATAATAACGCTCTGTAGATGGCAGCATCAGCAGCCAGTCAAGGTGAGTTGAATCGTCACCACTCATACGTAAAGAAAGGGTAGAAAGTAAGGGGGGGACCCGATTTTAAAATGTATCCAATTAATTAGAGGGTTTGTAGGTAATTAATATGATTGCATAAAAAAAATTGTTGCCCCAAAAAGCTTCTTCTTTTTTGTTATTAAATGGATTTTAGTGAAAAACTGAATTGAATAATAGATACAGACATTATAATTCTAAACTACATATCTATTATTTGGAAAAATACATTTAATTACATTTCAATTAAAAAAGTAGAAAAACACATGTAAAATGTTCCTGGCCAAAATCGAACAGAGCGCAAGCTAGATTTCCTTTTCAAGTACTTTAACTCAAAGCTCTGTCTGTTCTGTAATTAAGAGTCTACAACATGTTACAGTACTTTTAACTTTTTAAATATTTGTATCCACACGGTAAGCATGGGCAGGATCAGCCAGTAGCAGCTCTGAGCGTTTAATTTTCAGTCTGGTCCTGGTGCATAGGTGAACATTTGCTCTGGCTGGAGCTGGGAGCGGGGACTGCTGCTGCATGAGGGCCAAGCCTCTCCTTAGTGCTTTGGGATGGGGAGGGGCTTTCATCAGCACTTGTTGCTCATTAAGAAGTGAACAATTTGTGCTTTTCACATCAGTCTCCAATAACACCAGAAAATCTTGCTACTTTTATCGCTAGTCACGTTATTGGGGAAAAAAAAAAAGTCACTAGAGGGGTCTGAAAACTTGCTAAATATAGCACTGGCAACACTGCACTACAGTAGCTGGGCTCTGCGGTGTGCATCAGCGTAATCGTGTACCAGGAAATCGTGCAATGACAAATGTTTTGTGTCGTTTGGAATACAAACTGCAATGAAATGTGTTATTTCCTTTTTTGGTGCGTTTATTTTTTGTGATTAATTCATCATAATTAGCACATTAAAGTCCCACCCCTTGTAGGAACTAAACATCTGTGTTGCAACTTTTTTGTTAGTGTTGCAACTTTTTTGTTAATATCAGTTTTTCCATCTTTTTTTCCCCAAAAAAAGATGGATCCTCTTGTTAAAAGACTTAATGTTGCAGTCTGGTAATAAAAAAACAATCGTTCAGGAAAAATTCACTCTTGCATATTCGATAAATAGATAGAAAAGAAATTCCTCGACAATCTGAAAATGCATCTGTGAATGGTGGATGTCACTGTGGAAAACAAGGTAATGTCCAATAGAAGCTAGGCCAGCCAAATCACACTTTGAAAGAACATCATGCACAGAGAGAGTGACAGGCACAGAGATCCAGAGAGGGTTAATGTCTTTCCATTAATGGTGAAACCATGCGTACTAAGTGATTGACTTACAGGGTCAGCTGGTGCAATGTTAGAGTCAAATTGGGTCAGAGTTTGTGAGCTGGAGGAGCGCTCGCTAAACGTCTCCCACTGCTGCAGGAGATAGACAGTGAGAAAAAATAAAAAATAAAAACATGTCAGACAGCCAGTGCAGTGACATCACACAATTACATCATCAGTCTCAGCCTTTATGCTGATGAAACATCATCTGTCACGGCATGGTGAAATGACGTCATCAGCAGGCATGGACACAAAATTCTGATACCAAACTGCAGGCTACAATCACAGAGAGTAGAAAGAGGTGCTGAATTATCAGTAATTATGTTTGATGATGAGGAGAATGATGGCAATCAAATCATGATGGATGGATAAAGAAAGAACAATTTCAACTAAGTGACCCTAAATNGAGCTATGAGTTGTGAAAAAATGCAATGTAGTCAGGTGTTGTGTGCATGTTGGAACCTCATTGCTCTGGTTCATCTCTGGCCATGCCTGGTTGAGTGAAGGCATGGATGGAGACTTGTTGGGGGTGACCTCTACCGGCGACGCAGAGTACACAACATCAGCAGCAGGCTCCTGGCCTTCTGAATATGTAAAAACAAAATAAAAATCCAGTCAACATTTCCTCTGATTGTGTTTCGTCAGTTACTTATCACTAATACTCCTAAAAACATCCAATGTTGTATTGAAGAGCATTTTTTTGTTATTTTTTCCATCAACAGGGTAAATATGAAGCTCTTTCTCAGTGGTCAATTAACTGACCTCAGCTCAAATGTTGGGAACCATACAAATAACTTAAATTAACCACTTCCCATTTTTTCTATGATTTTTTTAACTGGTAGCCTCCCGAGTTGGTCATAGCTTTTCTTCCTGGCCTAAACAAAAGTATGAGTCTGCTGTTTTAAAACGGGTGGGAAATAAATAAATAATTATGCAAAAAGACCTGCATAAGAGTAAATGATTGCCAATCATATTATATCTGGGATTATCTAAACAAAAATGTTGAACTTCTTATTCTTTTCTTGTTCTTTTTATTCCTTGGAAAAATCTATTTTACATTCAGAAAACTGCTTTATAAAAGTTAGTTTAAGATTAAAGACGTCAATCTAAATTTCATTCAAGATCGTTTAATAGTTTTGCTTTCACCATGTGATTGTTTACACTTTCCTATTCTCTGTCTTTGTGAGCTTCATAGAAATATAATCCCTTTTAATTACAGATATCTTGATGATATTTTACCGTCTGTGATGATCTGTGATATATTCATGAGCAACAGAGACTGACATTCTGTTATTGAGAGCAACCAAGCATCAGTTAACTTAGGTATTTTTCAGGTTTGGTGAGCTGCGACTTGGAAAATTTAGGAGAGTTTGCAGCAGGGCAAAGGGTGAGCCTGCGTACCTGCTGAATCATCCAGGTCAATCAGTTTTGGCATCAGGCTCTCAGGCAGCTTCTCTGGCAGATCGTAGCCATTCTTTCTGGCCACAACCAGGTGAAAGGCAGCACAGAACTCATCCAGGGTCAGCGCTCCATCTTTATCAAAGTCTGACAGCTCCCTTGAAACGCAAAACAAGTTGTGTTACAATGATAAAATGAAGCTTCGTGAGAGAAATTATACACTCTAAACCAACAGTTTTCAATATGACTTTGTCACCATATGTGCAGGAAACATTATAGAGTATACACATGGCTCAATGAGGCACATAGACAGTATTTAACATAATGAAATTAATAGCAACAAGTCTTACTTAAAACAAATTGTTTTACTTGTTTCAATGAGGGCTGTATTAACACGATCTAATAACATAGCTACAGTGTTATGTGATTATCAATACCATGTTGGTGGTTTGGACTGGAAAAAACTCTGTAGAAAACAATAAAAAAAAACGTCAGCGATGACTCACCAAATGTGTGATAATTCTAAAATCGGTAGCTTAGATTTGGTGAAGAACTCTTTTGCTGCTGAACCTGAAACACACAGAGTGAAGGCTGTTGAATCAATCAGCATTTTTCCACAAGAAAAGCTTTGTTTGTGCGATTGCAGTTTTTTTTTTTTTTACCAGGTATGAAGCCAGTGAGGTCAGGCTGAATGGTTTTGAACTGGTTAATGTAATACTGTCTCTGCTCATCTGTGATCTTCCAGGGATCATCGTAGCTGCTGGACTGTCGCTGCATCTCATTGGTCGTTGTAGCGGAAGCCACAGTTTGTATCGTTGTGCTTTCCTAGAAGACACACAAAATTACTGGACACCTATGCCTTTAAACATGACAAAAAATGCTTTTGTTTAACAGTAACAACAGTTAATTGTGGATAAATCAGCAAAAATGACAATATTTTCAAACCACAAAACACAACGATGGGAGCATTTTGGGTAAATGTTTCATCAATGTGAAGCCTGTTGATTTTAATTACTTGAATATGAGAAAAGGAAACTAAAAAGTGGAAGTCTACCTAACTTAAGCCGCTGACTGCAGAGGCCTTTGTCAGTGTGTTGTCAAACATGCTGCTCAAGTTTCAGTCTTACACAAGCAGACAAACCTCTGATATGAAATCTAAGAAGAGTTAAAGCCACAACTGTGGTTTAATTTCATGTTTACATCATCTGATGGCACCATTTCATGTGATAAAGAGGGTGATGACATTTACCATCAGGCTGCCCACAGGCAGTTACAATACAGTGTGGAGTCATGCACCTATTGGTAATTACATTGCATTAATTTAGTTGATGCAATACAAGTGGGAAACATATATAGGGATAATCTGGAATCAGTATCTTGCCTAAGGATGTGTTAACTCTACCTGGACTGATGAGGGGTGCATTGCTGGGAGCGTACTGGAGGGAGGGGTGTCTGCTGTAAAACTGACCCAACTTTCTTGACTTGGAAGCGGTGGCGAATGTGACGACCACATGCCATCACCGGTAGCTGGAGCTGGAGGGACGATGAAAGGCAAAGCAAGCTGTGACATCCCATAAGCTTGATAACACAAATAGTACTCTTTTTATACATTTTCTAAAAATATTGTTATCAAATTTTGTGTGGACAAAAGCATTTACCGATAATGTGATTTCCTTTTTGTTCCTCCGATGAATAGCTGCAGCCTCGGTAAGCAAATATTAACAGTATCTATTCACAGCAAACACCAGGAAGTAACAACACAACTAATGTGCTTTAATTTTTTCCTAGCCTACATGGCATTACAATTAACCAACTCAGATGAGATGTAAAGTCTGCAACCATCTCTAATTTGGATTTCAAGTATGACATGTGCCCACAGTTGGCTCTAAAAACTAGAGTTTATGATATTACCACTGGAAATACTCACTGATCCTGCCAAAAGTAAGGGGATCAGGATTGGCAAATATTTCTGTTTCCACACCACCCAATAAGACGGAAACAGTATCACAGCTCTTTTTGTCCTGCCGAACCTCAACAACACTGACACAGGAAGTTACACAATCTTGCGTAGTGATTGTTTTAGAGTTATTTAAGCAGTTTGTTGTTATTACTCATTACAAAATCCCAACAGCAAAACAGTGAAGTGCATAATATGCGTGGCTCGAGTTTCCAGAGGTGGCACAAATGCTGCCAAATTTAACATCAGTAACCTTATAAAGCATCTGGATTGCCATCACATGAAAGAGCACAAGGAGTCTGTTGCCTTAAATGAAAAGCGCAATGAACTGCAGCAACAACAAACACTGGCATATGCTTTTGAAAAATGCAATAAATCAAAAGAAAAGTGCCTTTTTTGATTTAATGTATTTTTAGCTGTTCCTAAAAATGATTCTATTGAAGATTTAGTTTTTCCTACAAGTCAAATGTCAAAACAATTGCCTTTTTAAGGTTTACAAATATATAATTGCTCTTTGAAAGGATTCTTTTGTAAATACAGTTTTAGTTGTATTGACACGTCAAACAAAAGGGCCTTTTTTATCTTACATATTTATAAGATGTTCTTTGAAAGTATACTTTTGTAGATTTAGTGAAGTTGCATTGCACTTTCAACTGACTGGTATCGCTGTAAGTACAATTCCACAATTATTTCAACAGAAATTCTTCGAGTCTTTGATAGACCTCTCTTAATAAAATAACACAGGTTTCGGATCAATACTCTGTATCGGCAGATACCAAAACCCCAGGTATTGGAATTGGTATCCAACAAATTATATCGGAACATCCCTACTCAAGACAGATGCCACTTTACACGTCATGACATTCAAGATCATTGATGATCTATTCCTTTTTATTTCATTATCTAATTTTAAAAAGGAAAAGCTCATAACTTGCAACAAAAACTAAAGCGTAAACCTTCTAAATAGCTTTTGTTTCATACATGTATTTTCTTCAGAGGTTAAAAATTTAAACAAGACAAAGAAGGTTTAGTCAACTTTGACGATCCTGTCAATGTTTCAGTGGCCATTTTGAAAGAGTGGTCAGGTTAAATTAAGTTTTTCAATTAGAACTTTAGTGTAATTGGGTTCATAAGAAACCACAGCTGAGGTGTGGCCGTTACCTGTTTGTGGTTCTCTGAACTGCGTCCATACAGCTCCGGCTGCAGCCACCACTGGTTGTCTGTCTGCGTTTCCACCGCTATGTTGCCGCTTGTGTTTCCTCCAGGTGTGAGGGGAGGTGGGTGGAGACTGGTGTGGCGACACGACTGGGGATGTTGGTTCAGGCTATAAACACAAGACGTAAAGTATTTTTACAGATAACAAAACATTAAAAATATAGCAGAAAAAAGAAATATCAGGATTGATCAAATTAAAGATGTAGCTGCACAGCCTTCTAATGACTTGCAAGTGTTATATATAGGTCATCTCTCACACAACATGACTTTAATATTCAGTAACGCATATCTAAACCATGTAAGGCCCATAAAAGTCACTTCAAAATGTGTGTTATCTACATCATCGCAAATGTGGGTTTTACAAGCAACAAGTCAGTGAGTGTTACGCAACTCATGCAAGAAAAAACATTATGGAAGAGATGTGCATGACTGACTGGCATGTCAAAACCCACTTCAAGTAATGTCAGCAGCAGAAAACTTCAGAAAATAATCTGTGCAACAAGTGATCCAACATGTGCAGGTAAAACACAGGAAGTAGTTTGGACACATACACACACAGAGAAATGTGAAAACAACAAGTACAGTAGGAGAGTATTGGAATGTGTGTCTATATGGGGACAGTTAGTCACTAACCTGTGGTTCTATGCTGGGTGCTATGGGTTGGATGACCTCGTGGACAGGATGTGAAGTGGATGAGGGGGGGGCTTTCTTGTTCTGGAGACCCCTGCCAGGCGGTCTTGGTATTACAGCAGTACCTGAGGCTGGGTACAAACCCTGGCTGTCTGTATCCTGATACAGTGCAGCGTGCCTTGCTTCTGCCTCATTCTTCCCAACAACGAACCTGGGCAACGGCAGATCTTTGACTAGAGAGACATACAATTTTATTTAGTTTCATAAAAGGAACCATAAAAAACAAAACTTGATGAGCCAATGACTCTCAAAGACACTGATATTGTCACATGTTATCAATCTGTGATGGGTTCCAGGAGCTCTCCCTTTACCCCAGTTAATGACCCTCTACATTTCCCAGAATGCCTAGTCAAGATTCATACACTCAGCAGCTGGCATTATGGCTCATAAAGAGAGACAGCTGTACATTTGGAAACACTGCAAGTACTTCTTTCAGGGACAGTTGCTTCCTCTGAATGAAACAAACTGGTGCAATATATGCCACATTTGTGTCATCTAAAGTCGGTTTCTGTGAGCTTGAAGATCAGAGCAAAACGTGAAAAATGTACCTTTACATGATTGCTCTGGCTAGTTCTGAAAACCTTTCTAACAAACTTCACATAAAACAAGTAATGAAACAATAATGGGGTAAATAAAATTAACAAGGCAGCATTTGGTACACCATAAATGTTTTTGAAAGATCATAAATGCAGTAAGCATGAAACGGATATGAAGCGCGACCATGGACACTATCAGTGGGTTAACGTTTGAAGGAAATACACTGTGACCACAGAGAAAGAAAAAAAAGAAAGGCCGACAACCGGGGCCAAAAAAAAACTAAATGCAGGAAATGCAGATTAACTTACTTAGGTTTTTTTCATTTTTTTATCATTTTCCCAAAATTTGGGGCAACGGAAAACAATAAGTGAAAATAAAAATATATCCATGTCATCTCCATGGGGGAAGGTGGCTCAGTTGGTTAGAGCGTTCAAGCATGAACCCCAAGGTCCATGGTTCGAGCCCATGGTTCCACCAAAGTGTCCCTGGGCAAGACACTGAACCCCCAGTTACTCCCAGTTGGGTCAGGCTAGCGCCGGTGCTTGGCAGCTGCCGTCAACCGGTGTATGAATGTGTGTGAATGGGTGAATGAGT
>JAPMNP010641563.1:0-12952 GCA_029874935.1 Atherina boyeri | reverse complement strand
ACCAATGATAACACATTTATAAATGCAGACATCGATTTTGGCCAAAAAACAACAGAAAATGTTACACAATGTCCCTATAAGGATTCTTTGGGCTCTAGCGGCCTTTATATGACAGTTACTTGACAGGAAATGGGTCAGAGAGAACAGGGAACAACACGCAGCAAAGGGTCCCAGGCCGGGAATCGAACCTGGACCAGCTGCAGGCGAGGAACTATAGCCTCTGCACATGGGGCGGGCACCCAACCCGCTGAGCTACGCACCGCCCCAGCCTCAGCTTGTATTTTACCCTAAAAAGTCCATATGGCATGTCTGTGTGTCTGTCTATAGATTGACTGCAGCTGTAGTTAAAAACTAAGAGATACAGGGTATGTCCAGATTGTTGGGTTTTGATGCTTGGGTCTGGGATGTGATCTAATGTGTGAACAATTAAATATGATTCCCATCAGTAAGGGATGCAGAGATGAAAAAAGGTAGGGAAGTTCCACCTTTCTTAGCAATTAATAAACATTTTGATGTAGATTTTAGCCATCAGGCGATCTGGCATCGGTTATCATTCAGAAGCAAGTGATTTCAATTGATTGGTTTCTAAGTGATGTTACACAGGAAAGTACTGACCCTCCATAAGGTTTAGATGATTATAAAATGTGATCAACACATTGCTTTTTCCCTCTGCAGCTGCAGCCAGCACAAATTAAAGAAAATATTTGGGTATTCTCGTGATTCTTCTACATTTGAACTGTTCAATCAATACAGCAAACATCTCTTCAGATGACAATTTGCTGTAGTTATAAAACAGTACTGTGAAATGCATCCAAAATATGTTGTACATACATACCCCCCTACTAAGCTGAACACACTTCACACATTGAGTAACTCTTGTTTTTCAAACCTATCTTTGAGAGAAAAGAGCCATAAAAGCTGTAGAAATGACAGCTGAAATTGATTTTCCTATCCATTTTGCCGAATGCAACAATTGTGCCAATAAGTGCAAAACAATTTGCGCACAAAGAACATTTTGTTTAAAATTAATTGCACTTGTAGTCAATGTTGAGTGTTTTCAGAAGGCAACTTCTCTCAAGTCTTAGCATTCCCCTGCTCATAAAATAATGTATTTCGTCACACAAAGGCAGCATACAGTTTAACTGTCAAGGTGTCCGTCTTATTAACTGCATGGGTGGGTTTCCTGTGACCCCGCTGTCCAGTCTTAAAGTATTCTGCATTAGCATTTGCAGCATTTGCACCGCGGAAGGTTATTTGACTATTCATTACCTCCCTGCCCTGTATCCATTTGTCTCAGTATGGGAATGAGAAGCATGACAGCCGATTCCTGCTAATACCCAGCCAAAAGAAAAAAACAGGGACAAACGCAGTCTTTTTTTCCCCCACAACATCTGGCAACATGTCTAAATTCAGTACGAGTGCTCTATTTTCCTTTGAGTCTGGGCTAAGGCATGACTGATCCTCTTCATGGTAGACCTTGTACAAAAGGACGTGCTGAAAGTCTACACAGACGGATTCTCTGAAATGTGCAATAGAAACATGGAAAAGGTTTTTTTGTTGTATTTTTTCCTCAAATGCCACCTTTTATAAACCACTTTGCATCTTCTACCTGAGCTGCTTAACAGACCAATGTGACAGATTAACCTACAGAAAAATGCCACTTCATCTTTGAAATTGTTTATTTCTAAAGGCCAGCTGTGATAGTGAATAACCACAACTGTCTTTTATGTTCAGCCCTCTAGTTTTTCCTTAAAAAAAACATGGATTATGTGGCATTTGTGGATAACAAAGGAAATATAAATATATAAGTATACATAGTTTTGCTTATAATTTTTGGAGAAGCCAAAATTTAAAAAAACATGTTCACCTATTTCTAGGTATATATTCTGTTAATAAGTGAATTGTATTGTATGAATTGTACTATCCCTGCATACAGTAAATAATTTAAAAAAGGCAAATACTTCTGATTGCTTCCATTACCTCACGTTATTATTCCACAGACAGCCACTATGATTTCTGTACTGAATGAGTTCCTTAAGCACTTAAAGAGCTCATTTTCTTTGTAGCTGCCAGAATATGTCTGGTTTTAGTTTCTCCATCTTGTCTCCTATAATAAAGATCAAGAATAACAATTCAGTGAATCAGACAATCCTGCAAAACCTTTACCTACATTAGCATATCATTGCTAGTCATCGTTTTATCTTATTGTTTGTTTGACTTAACACCTACATGTTGAGCTGAGTAGGCACCTGCAAACGAGAGATCTGGCTCAGAAACTAAGATAAGCTGTTTGTCTGCCATATCATCCCTCAAGACTAGTTTCGAGCTGGTCAAGATCATTTTCAGAGTTTTGCTTTAGCTTTACCACGGAAAACCACTCGTTCCTAAGATCATCTTTAACCTTTCACTGTGGGCATTTTTAAGTTAGTTAACTGTACCAGTTAAAAGTAGCTATAGTAGAAATTTCATATTAAATTTTTCACTTGTGGGAAGCCTATAAATGTAAATATCATCTATAAAAAAGAAAATATTTATTAAATTGTCAAAGAGCAGATTTTGTAAACCATGTAAATGATTTAACTTCCTTTATGTACTTTGTATTTTAGAGTGCCATGGTGGTTTGTACTTTTGTCTTACAAAAGGGTCCTGTTTAACCTGCTGGGTGGTTGTGCCTTTAAAAATTTGCATATGGTCCCTTGGCCTGTCCATACATTTTTTATTTGTTATTTTAAACTGATCAAGTATAGTTGTCTGTTGTGTTTAAAATGCGATGGACTAAAAACATACAGTTTCTTATCCATTATCAGCTGGCAGCTGACCCTGCACATGAATCAGTAAGTGTAGCTAATTGGAGGTATTTTTGGTTTATCTAACTTTAGCCATATAAAATGTGAACAGTAAAAACATGTATACAAGCAAAGAAGAGAGCAAACAGAGAACTTTGCATCTATTTTGTCAGAGTCAGAGCTTATACTCAGAAAATTTACCAGCCCAACAAATTTACAATGCACTGTTTATATGCAACTCTGTGCTCACAAACAGTTAATGTGCTATGATAAATCACAGATTTATCAGATGAATTAATCTCTGCTAGATGTCTTTGGACTTTTAAAAGCATCAACATATACCAGGCTAGACTTTCAACTGAAGGCTAAAGCTGAATGTCCTTTAAGTGTGAAATAGCATCATAATTCTACAAGTGTTTGTTAAGCTAATTCAAGCCACACTTTTTATTATATTCTTACTGCTGTCTGTGAAACACAGTGATGCTGCATGTAAACATCCCATGATAACGGACCTCCAAAACATTTTCACAAACACCCTTTTTGTATTTCTTTACTCCAAAAAAACTTTTTTTGTGATTCATTGGGACATATGCAGGGCCTGAGTTACTAAGCAGGGTATATTAGTGCATCGTTGCAAATAATAAACAGCATTCATCGTAATTTTCATCTCTGTTCGTGAGTTCCTAGAAGTGGACTGATGTCTAAACATTACCAGCTCATTTCAATAAAGACCAAAGCAGTCCACCAGGAAGAGTAAAATTAAGCAGTCATAAACCACCCACTCATAAACAGAAGCATGTTATTTGCCTATTACATACTGTATACACAGCTAATTTCTTCTTGCAACACAAGCCATAAACATGAACTTGTCAGTTAGAATATTTGCATTTGGTGACTTAGATGGAAAACAACAGTTTATTGAGTTTACTTTGATGAATAAAATCATATACATAAGAATATCAAAAACCGAACACATTGCCAAAGACAATGATAATTACTTTTCTTTTTTTTTTCTTCAAAAGACCCAACTATCACCCCTGCCTATTGTCCATCCCTGTCCAGAGCTATTATTCCAGGGGATGAAGTCCGAATGAAGTATCGATTTCCATATGGCACTGCACCTTTGCCGTTGTGTAGAATTATATTCCTAACCATTTGGTGAAAATTTGATTTCCTCTGGTAATTTATTCCAAACAAATATACAGTAATAGAAAAAATGTGTTTCCCCTTCCATCAGTATTATACAATACAAGCTCACCCTCCTTAAAGCAACTTATCAAGTCATGTCAAGTGCAATAATCACAACATGCTCTTTTATATTACGTGCATTAAATAATGGCTCAGCTGGCTGTAAACTGCATACTGCAAAGGTTGCAAAAACACTGCATGCATTATCTCAACACTTTGAGGTAGTAGCGTAATAATGTGCTATATCATTAAACACCAGTAGTATGTTTTTTTATGCCAACACAGGGTTTGCACCAGTAATTTACTGTTGCTTTTGCAACAGTAAATCTGACCCACAATAGTTGCTACTGCTCAACATAAATTCATTTTTAATTACCCTTCTCGGTGTCTTTCGGGCTGTATTGAAGGTTGTGGGTCAATTAACATTAAAGTATGCTTTATTGCCGTGTGTGCCAGTGTAACATAAATAAGTGTACATTATTTAGATATGTGCAACATAGTTTTTCCAAATTAAATTACAACTGGCTTAGCAGATATTGCACAAAGGATTCTAAGTGAATTGCAGCTTGATTTTGGGAAGGCGTGACTAAAACTGAAGAATATGAAAAAAAAAAGGAATTTTATGCAGTTTAAAGTTTGAATGTTCTGTTTATTTGCTTTTTAAATGTATTGTTTTACATTTACATTGTAGTACTTGAAGGGTAATCGATTGTTTACAGCCGTACATATTTAAAAGAAACTAAATATGAAACTAAGTACCACAAGATTGATTTTTTTTATCTCGAGGGGAAAATTAAATGATAATAAGGCAACATTTGGATATAGTCCAATGTTTCTTTTTAGCATGGATTTGAAATCTTGTCTATATGTTAATACTATAGCAAATATGGATATAAAAACATTACAGTACTGTTGCTTGTGGTGCTAAAACTGCATCTCTTTATATTTATAACTTCCAATTTATAGTTGTAGGTCATGTTGGCTCCAATTAGATTCCTCTGCAATCCAAGCTAGAGTACTTGCTTTTCAGATTCACTAAATTCATCCAGGCAAAATAGGCTACTGAAGTCACATTGAATAATCTAGTATTACGATTGGCCTTTGATTTATCTCTATATAAAACCTTATTATGATCTGTGATGCTCTCATTGTGGTTGAAATTCCTGTTGTTGCAATATTGCTGGAATCATTGCAGCTGGTATAGTTGATGGCATAAATAAGTCATTATCCAAAGTGCAACATACTGCACAGTGACTTAGTCACGTTGTCGCCAAGATAATTTGTTGCTAAATCAAGCAGCCGTTTAGCTTAGAAATAAAGACTGTAAATGGGAGGAATGGCTAACCTGGCAATGTGCTAATGTAACTATTTCTGCCTAACTGCACAGCCCAAGCTCGTTAAAGAAAAGAAAAGAAACGAAACTTTAATGTCACACACAAGGCATCAACATGATGAAATTTAGGGTGCTCTTAAAATGAAATAAAAAATAAGTAATAAAATTGCTAAAAACCCACATTGTCATCCATATATGTCTATATTATGTCTAGTTATGTATCTTATACATCTATACCATGAATTTGTATACTACCCAATTCCTTTTAATATGATACATATCTGACATATACTATACAATACATATCCACAATATCAGTTTTTCCTTTGAGTGAGTTCACTGTTAAGTAGGGTGATGGCCGTGGGATAAATGCTGTGTTGCATTCTGGAGGTGCGGGCCTTAAGGGCTCTGTACCACCTCCCTGATGGCAGAGGGGAGAACAGGTGGTGGCATGGGTGTGTTGCATCTGCTAGGATGCACTTTGCTCGGCGGAGGCAGTGAGTTTGCAAGATGTTGTCCAGGGAGTTCAGGGGGAGACCAACTATTTCCTCCACAGTCCTTATATTTCTCTGAAGGCTTTTCCAGTCTCTTCTTGTACACTTAGTTGTACCAGAATACATCCTTTATTGTGTTTTAGTCGTAATAAAAAGAAGAAAATAAATTCCATGAAATTCTCTGGAACAAAGATTTCCATTTGTATCTAATGTATATATAAGGCATGTACATCAATTTTGATCAATGCTAGCCCATCCCTGTACAAACCTCAGCTAAGGGGTTTTCTCATACTAAGTGCTCATTTTAGTTTTCTCTACAGTATTTTTGTATGACTAAGGTGAGGATAATGACTTAGGGGTGTTTTGTTACTGAAATATGTGCTTACACTAGCAGTTTTGCTGCATGAACCACTGTTTGGATCCAGTTCAAAGACAGATGTCCTGGCATTTTCCCTTCAGAAACATTTTGCATATTTCAAAATTCATTATTCCATCTTTGTTAAAAAAAATGTGCTGGTCCAGTTACAGCAAAACAGGCCTTGATCATTGAACTCCTCCTTGCACATTTTACAGATTGAATACATTTCATAAGCTGTTTCTGAATATTGCAGTTCAACAAATTTGAACCTTTGAATTCAGTTTTGGTCTCATATGTGCCCGAAACATCTCTCAACAATCTACTGGTTTGCCCACATGCTCTTTTGGAGTGATTTTTGTTAAGATGCTGTCAGGGGGTGGGAGTTACCTTGGGTTCCTTTGTGGACTATTACAAAAATTGCTCTAAAGGTGATCTTCGTAGTTCAACAGTTCTCCTCTATTTGTGCACAATATGTTTGACTGTGGAGTCCAAACTCTTGAAACGATATTAAGATATCTTTTCCAGCCTAATAAGCATAAAAATCACTTTTGAGATTCTCAAAAGCCCTGTGCTCATGCCATGATACTCCTCCACAAACATGGATGGTTTTGGCCATACAACACTCTTTAATGCTGATTTTCCCAATACTAGTTAGCATTTTCTCAATAAACATATGACCCAGTTCAATACTTTATCACAACTGCTGTGTCTTCTAGATCTACTTTTAGACCTTGGATTAAAATGTTTTGATGTTTAAGTCATTTTGTTGAAAGAGTTCACAAAATGTCACTCTCTACTGCGTAGGCTACTTTAGACCTCTTTGGAGTCTCCACTGGTTACCTAGCAACCAATCGAACAAGATATGACGTGTTAATTAAGGGGCAACAGAGTTTATAGACCTCTCAGATGATCCAGCGATCATAGCCACAAAGTAAACAGTTTAATCAGCACTAATGTAATGCATGCTCATTCATCTTAACTATATCATTTGGTTCCATTAACTCCTCTCTGAATATGTTAGCCCATCAATAAAAAAAAACTGGGAAAGAGATTATCAAATATGAGGCATTTCTACCCTCTAAAGTTTGTTAAGGGAACTGACTTCCTGAGAAAGGCTCAGTACAGAGATGCTCTCTGAAGGCTGTTTACAATGATGATCATAGGGGAAAAATCTAATATGATGAATAGTTGACCTTTTATGATTTGGAAACAGTTTGTATATTTGCACCCCACGTAATTACATTACAGTTCATTTTACGGTCAAGAGACTTTAGGAAGATAGAGTCAAGTAAGAAACAGCAGCACAGAGAGCCACATCGAAATTATTTACATCTTGCATAGAGGGTTAGATAAGCAAAAAAAGCTGAATATAGCAAAGTACGGAGTATTATGAACATCATATAAACTCACTAGTTTTTTGTTTTTTTTATTTGTCTTCCCTGGAGATTTTATTCAAATGTACATGTGGGCTGAGATTGTTAAGATGCAAGGACTCTGATAAAGATGTTGCTATGAATAATTTATTATGTGCTTTTTTTCTATCAAGACAATATAAAGTGCATGTAAAGAATTCATCCTCTAAACATGTTACCAGCATCTCACCAACTGTAACATGCACATACACTGTCATACTCAGGTGAAAGCAACTGAATCATCTGACCCAGATTCCCCGTTTGTTTTCCCCCTCTGTGCCCACAGCCGTCTCCCTGTGAATGGTGCCGCTGCGAACCAAATAATGAGGTGCACTGTGTGGTGTCCGACTGCGCCGTCCCGGAGTGTGTCAACCCTGTGTATGAGCCGGAGCAGTGCTGCCCCATCTGTAAAAACGGTAAACAGTCAAATCCTCTGAAGAAATCTACACTGGTTTCCAGAGTCATTAAATGTTTGTTAAACCAGTGACAGCAAGTTTATATCTGTGGTATCACCATTTAGTGGTCGCGCCTTTAGAAGACGAGGACGTAATTGATGTTTTATGAATTCAAATTATTACCTTGGGCCCCTTAGATACTAATGAGCAGTACTAGTTTTAATTATAAATGACACACTAAGCAGAGTAAACATTAGCCCATTGATTAAAGGCATGGTAGGGGGGACTAATGGGTCCTTGGAGGGCCTTTTATCTCCCAGTGCCCTGGCGCCCTTGTCACACACAGCCAATCCCTAAATTAGAATTATAGGATTCCAATGGTTCATTGACTATTTACAAGGCGAGGTGGGTGGCATCCCTTTGCCTGAACCAGTCCTGAGGGACAGATGGAGCTTTATGAGTAAAGTAGAGTAAGTGCACATTTGCAGTGTGAACCTGTCTGGAGTTATCAGTATCAAAGAGAACTTTGGGTAATATCACATTCACGGTCTATACACAATGTCGCATCCATAAAGAAATACATCTAATCTTTTTGTTTTGCATTTCTGTACTCAGATGAGAACCTGATAACAAGTGTATTCCTATGATGTCTTCTCATCCTGTAGATCAACACATCAAACCTGTCTTTTTATTTTTCTTTATGGCAGCACCTGACTTGAATGTCTATTTCACCACAACATCCCGCATTTTCTATGTCACTTGTTCGAACTGCTTACCTACTTTTATTTCAACACACCTACACTCATACAAAAACACCTACAGTAACAGGACTCTAGAAGCTGTGAGAAGAAAACTAATCCAGGGTGACAGGACACAGTGACACCCTTGGCATTTCAGGATAGGCCTGCTGTTTCTAAGTGCCCCAAGGGGGCATGGTCAGATTCTGGCATCCAGATAAATGTCTACGTGAGTAGATGGCTGAAGGCTGTGGGGAGAGGGTAAATACGGAATGCAGTTAAGCTCTAAATTTTGGCTGGGGGACAAGGGACTCAGGGAAGACATGTAAATGTGCTTCAGTCACTCATACACTAATTTCAGTTCAGATGATTGTCATTATTTACCTTTGCAAATGTTGGTTTCTAATAATCACACAGATTAGAAAAAAAATATTGCACTCAACCAAAGACAAATGACCACAGAACTGCATGCACATAAAAAAGTATAACATTTGAAACATAACAAACAGTAATTCATAAGTAAGTACACTTTATTTATGTAAAAATTTTTAAGAGCAGATATCGGATATGAGCTTCCAGAGTAGGTACAGGTAGTGCAGGCTCAACCCATGAATACTTTTAAAAACAGGCGAGACAGGCTCTGGTCAGCAAAGGATGTTTTACATAATTTTAAAAGGCATTTATGATTTTCTTTATTGTGATGGATTTTGGTTCATTTGAAGATAATGTGAGGTTATCTTGTTATGTTCATTGTGTAGATAATGTGGGAGATTATCTTTTATCCTACATTTACTGTATTTTTCTCTATTTTTGTATATTGTGTATTTTCATTGGTTGAATATTTTGAGTCCGATGTAGAGGATTGCTGTCCCGTATCAAATGAATTTTTATTGAATTTCATGAAATCATTAAATGTCACAAGAACGTCAAAAATAATAAATAAAAACATACAATGGATATGACAACTTGAAAACAAATTAAAAACGGAGTTCATACAAAGCAATATAAAAATCAAAACTCGTAAAAACTCTTAATTAAAAGAAAGAAAAAAAAAAGCCAGTTTAAATAAATGGGTCCTAAGCTGCTTTATAAAAGTGTTCACAGAGAACACAAATCGTAAATCCAACCGGAGAGATTTCCGAAGATTTGGGGCAACAACCTGAAACGCACAGTTTCCTTTTATTCTGAGTCTTGAACAAGAGAAAAACAACAAACACCGATCAGAAGATTTCAGAGTCCTGCTGCTATGGTAAAACTGTAACAGAGCTTTAATATAATTAGGAGGCAAGCAAGGCTTTGAAAATGAGACCCACAATTTTAAACAGGATTCTGAACCTGATTGGGAGCCAGTGTAGGGAAAAAAAGACTGGAGTGATGTGAGACCTTCTGTATGTCTTAGTCAACAGCCAACCATGTAAAATGAGAATTGCACTAATCTAGACATGTTAAAATCAAAGCATGGATGATCATTTCCATCTCCAATGGAGCAACAACTGGTCTAATCTTGGCTAAATTCCTGAGCTGATAAAAAACAAGAGTGAACTAATCTAAAAGCATGTTGGTCCAGATTCAAACCCTGACTCACAAAGACACCAACATTACACAAGGTTGGGTTCCCTGCAGAGAAATCAAGATTCTCTATAATTCTTGGAGCAAAAGCAGATGAAGCAGACAAGGACCTCAGTTTTATCAGTGTTTATTGGAAGTTGTTGGCCATCCAATCATATATGGACTTTATGCAGTTTAACATTAACTTGAGGTTGAAATAAAAAAATATAACTCAATATAATCCGCATGGCAATGGTAGGTTACACCTTCAAAAGTTCTTAGCAAACGGGCCGGATGAAGCATGTACAAGACAAATAGCAGCGGGCCCAGAGCAGAGGCCTGGGGATCACCCTGTGATAAAGGTTCAGATGATGATGTGAAGTTGCCAACGTTGACAGAAAAAGGATCTACCAGAAAGATATGAGAACCACTCTTGATTTTCCAACCCATTTCCTGAGTCTGTCAATCAACATATGATCTACAGTGTCAAATGCAGAGCTAAGATAAAGTAACACCAGAACGGAACAGCCTCTTGCATCAAAAGGTCATTGATAATTCTGAGCAGAGCTGTTTCAGTTGAATGCAAATAATGGAAACTGTATGGAAATTAGTCAAAGAAATGATGGTCCTTAGGACATCAATAAGTTGCTTAGCAACTATTTTTTCAAATATGTTTACCTTAAAATGCTGTTTGGAAATTGGCCTATAATTCTGTGGCAGAACAGGATCCAGGTTGGGGTTTTAAGAAGTGGCTGAACAGCAGCTTGCTTGAAATATGTGGGAACACATCCAAAGGTCAAAGAGTTACTAGTTATTTTGAGGACATTAGGACCAACACCATTAAAGATATTCTTAAAAAAGGAAGTGCGTAAAATATGAAAGGGGCTCAAATAAATTCTGAGTGTCAACCAGTTTATTAAGAGCAAGCAGAGAAATTGCAGAAAAACTCAAGGATAAACAGGTTGGGAAGGACAAGCCATAAGGACGAAAGAAGGGGAAATAATGTTGGCTCCGATGTCCTTTATCTTGTTCACAAAGAAAGAAAGAAAATCATTGCATTCCTCATCAGAGGAAACGGACAGGTGGTGAAACAGTGGAAGCTATATATTGTTGATGGTGTCAAATAGAATTTCAGGTATTAGAAATTATATCAGAAAAATATTTGCTCTGGCATCCCTAACCATATTATGAAATTTAGTCAAAAGTTCTTTTAGATGGCCATAATGGACAATAGCATATGCAAGTTTAGATAATCAAAGGACACATTTTTCCAGGAAAAAAGTAGATCTAAGATTAGAATCATCATTAAAGTGTATTCTTTTACTTTGAAACCAGTGTACATAATAGGCTACTATGTTAAATTTTTTCTATAACAACTTTGAAAATTACATCATGTTAGAGGATTTAAAATTCAGTGTTCCAAAATGTTATGAATGACAGTAATAAAACATTAAATGGGCTATAAAGAACTAAAAATATACACCAGTACCATTTTTCTCTTTTGCATTACGTAGATAATTTTTCTACAAATAGATTATAAAAATTTATCAAGATCCAGTTCTACTTTGTTAACACTGTATCAACTTTCTCACACATTGAACTTGAAAGTCTATTGATAGTTTCTCCATTTTTTAATTTGAGGATATCAGAATTGCCTCTCAAAATTGCTGGTTGGAGGTATACTGCTGCCCAACCTCAGATCTTCCTTTTAAGGATGCTCCACAGGTTCTTAAATGGGTTGAGGTCAGGAGATGATGGTAGTCACACAATTATGTTTTTCTCCCTTTATACTCATAGTAGTCAAAGATTCAATTATATGTTTGCAACTTGGGATGGTGTGTTGTCGTGAATGAAAAATAAATTGCTCCAGTAGGCAGTTCTTCCTTAAGACCATGGCAGTAAACGGTCTGTAAGAAACTGCACTAATTTAGCAGATGTCATTTTGACACCCTCAGGCACCCTACAGGGGGCTTTCATTTCAGTCCTCATTATTCTAGTCCAAAGCATCACTCCACCACCACCTTGCTGACATCACAACCTTGTTGGGACATGATGTCCATCCACCAACCATTGAGAACTCCATCCATCTAGACCATCAAGAGTAGCATAGCATTAATCAGTGAATTAAACTGTTAGAGAAATACACAGAGACTAGTTTTCAGAGCTCACTGCAAACATTTCACTTTTTGAGTGTTAAAAATAGCCAGAATACAGCTTTATGAGCAACTGCAAGCCTCCTGCCCAGATAGGTTCTTTGGCTTCTATGGACATTATTAGCTTCAAATACCTGCTTGCTCCTCAGTGGCTATTTCAACAGCAACCCTCTTAATACAAGATATTTGCCTGACAGAGATTTTCCTTGATTTGCCATTATCTGAACAAACCTGTTTGCTCTCTGAATCAAATGCAAATTTAACAGTACAATGACCTCACTTAAGGTTCTACTCCTTTCACAAGACATTGCTCTCTTTCATGCTTTTCATTTGCAGAGAGATCCCTCTTTTTCCCCATACTGCATTGAAACTGGGACTTAATAATGTGGAACAACCTCCTTAAGTAGTTTCCCTTTAATTGAGCTTACCTGGGAAACTAATTATCAATCCTGTCTAAGATTGTTATCGATGATCTGAACAGACAGGAGAAGCAAAACAAGCTAAGCATAGAGAAACTGAAACCCCAAATCATTTGGAGCCCAGTGTAA
>JAPMNP010641549.1:0-10141 GCA_029874935.1 Atherina boyeri | reverse complement strand
CTCTTGAAGTGGTCAGAAACTTTCCCATGCTCTGTGTGTAGTGACTTTGTGTTTTTTGTGTGTTTGTGCGGTTTCACTGCCCTGGAGTAGCAGTAACCCTGGATTTGCGTGTGAAAGGAGTAGAAGAAGCAGTGGAATGCTGTAATCACTTCACGCACACACACTTGAGTTGTCCTTTTGTGTCACTGTACGGATGCACACAGAAGGAGCCAATTGTGGCGTCTGCAGCACTGACGGATAGCCACTCACTCACACAGCTGTTAGAACTGATCTCCTTGCATTGTTTTGTTTTCTCTGCTGGGATCTGTGTGTGTTCTGCATGTGTCTATGGGTGTGTGTGTGTGTGGTCTGGCCCAAGAGCTTGCCTAGTGACAACATCTAATTCCAAGCCTCGATTTGGTACAACAAGATGACAGACAGGAATGTGGGACAACTTAGGCACCAGATTGAACTGCTGGTCTAGAAATAACATAGTTTATAAAACACTTTTATTTAAAAACAGTTTAGATGTGGATTGTGGAATTATTTTATAGAAGTAAAAATAAATGTTCAATTTATATTGATAATTCCATTTGGGTTATTTTTAAATGTATTGCCAAACATATTGACTTGTGTTTTTACTGTGTCTACATGTGCTCTAGGGGTATGATTGTTTTAAATTATATTTACAGTTTTCGACCAGTTACAGCATTTCCAACTATGTTAGATATTATTGTAAACTTTTCTTACTGGTTTTACGCTTATCATATTTGTCAGTACTTGTTACTACTTAGAGAGAGAGGGGCCCGATACCACTGTTATTATTTGTTTGTAAGTTAGAAGACGTTCTTTAGAATTTTCATGTTATGACTGTAAGGACTGATTGTTGATAAAATGGTGTCATTTACCGTCCCATCACTGATAAATTCAGTGAATTGATTTTTCTCAGTGCTTTTGAACCATTTCAACAAGAGTGAGTGATTATAGAAGTTATTGTAGTGCTGCATTTCAACATTTTGTATTCTAAGGCCTGCAGATATTTGGACTGAATAATGACAGCAGAGCAAGAAGAAACTTTATTTATTTATTTATTTTTTTAAACATTTTTATTTGAAACTATTTATTTCTAACACATATCCCATCTTGCCGCAGGTGAACATCATCCCAGTAATTGCCAAAGCCGACACCATCAGTAAGAGCGAGCTGCACAAGTTCAAGATCAAGATCATGAGTGAGCTGGTCAGTAATGGTGTTCAGATCTACCAGTTCCCTCTGGATGATGAGACTGTGGCCAAAGTCAACACTACAATGAATGTAAGGAAACTCACAAACACACTTAATGACCAGGGACCAGGAGTTAACTTCTTTTCAGAGGTTTTGTACTTAATTTGTTTTGTCTTCTTGGTTTACAGTGATTACAATATGCAATTTTTGCAAATTGACATATTCTCATTAGTACACAGTTGTTTTTTGTTTTCCCATTAGTTCAAGTTAAGAATTGAACTGGGATTTCTTTTTAGCATCAGATAAATTAAACCTGCAGGCTAACTGTTGGTGTGAGTGTTTGTGCCCTTGCATTTTTATGAGGAAGAATTGCTGAAAGTGTTTATTAATGAAACATGTGACTTGGTTCTAAAAGTTGCAGCCTTTTTTTTAAAGTTATATATTAAATCCTTTTTGTAGGGTCATCTCCCATTTGCTGTAGTCGGCAGTACTGAGGAAGTCTCTGTTGGCAATAAGATGGTGAAAGCTCGCCAGTATCCATGGGGTGTTGTCCAAGGTATTATGGATCAGTGTGTGTTTGTGTGTTTTACAGTACAACTCAGTCAGATCTCACACTTCTGCCATGAAGAAATGAGTCCTTCTGTCAATGTGATTTTTTTTTTTTCTTTTCTTTTTTTTTTCCTTTTTTCTTATTGAAGCCAGCTCAAAGTATAACACTGTCATTTGTTTGTCTGTCTGTCAGTGGAGAATGAGCATCACTGTGACTTTGTCAAGTTAAGAGAGATGCTCATTTGTGTCAATATGGAGGACTTGCGGGAGCAAACTCATACGCGGCATTATGAGCTTTACAGGCGCTGCAAACTTGAAGAAATGGGATTCAAGGACACGGACCCAGAGTGCAAACCTGTCAGGTGGGCTGCCCCCTTGTTAACCTCTGTTTTCATCCGAAAAACACAGTTCAGACATTAAGTATAACTCTGTGTGTGTGTACATAGTTTGCAGCAGACTTATGAGGCCAAGCGTCAGGAGTTCCTGGTGGAGCTGCAGAAGAGGGAGGATGAGATGAGGCAAATTTTCGTTCAGAGGGTGAAGGAGAAGGAAGCTGAGCTGAAGGATGCTGAGAGAGAGGTATGCAAAGTTGGAACGGAAAGTTGGCTAATCTTGAATATAAATAACTTTATTCCCAGAGTAAATCTCCATTTTGTGGTGTTTTTTGTTTTAGCTTCAGAACCGTTTCGAGCAGCTGAAGCGTCTCCACGCAGACGAGAAAGCGACTCTAGAGGATAAGAAGCGACTTCTTGATGAAGACCAGAGCTCCTTCAGTAAGAGACGAGCCGCCGCTCAGCTCCTGCAGGCCCAGAGCCTCACAGCCAATGGCAAGAAGGACAAAGACCGCAAGAAGTAAGAGGCCTTTCTGCACATCACTATTCATTTGAAATACTCTGCAAATACTTTCTGATCTATGTGTATTGGCAGTGAAGGTGAAATTAGTTTGTTGAGTCATGGGTAATCTGCTATTGTCAATGGATTTAGCACAGCGAGACCTGTGATGCAATACCCATTACTGCTCTGATAAATGAACATGGTGCAGCAGCTACTGAGATGACAGAGGAGCTTATTGAAGTCAGAAGCCTTAACGGAGACAGATTTTTAGTTTAAGTCGACATTACTGTTAATTGATGAATGCTCACAGGAAGTGTTGTCAGTCACTCTTTTAATCCATCTCAATTGTTTGTTTTTTTTCAGTTCTGGCTTCATGTGAGGACCTTTTGGGACCTCAGGTACACTCCATGATGAATTGTATAACCAATGACATTCTATTCACATTGCCTTCAGCCAGTCTCAAACACTAACCAGGAGAAGACCACACGGGCCTGCAGCATTTGTGAGCATGGTTTGCCAAAGTTTAAAAACTGTCTCCAAAAATAATTTTGTACACTTTATTCTTGTTTTTAATCACTTTTGTAGGTTTTATGACTTTTCTGTGTATTTTTTTTTGTATTTATCCTGTCATTTTTATATATACCTCCCTTTTTAATTTCTGCCAGACTGAGAATTTTGCTCCTCACCAGTTTCTGTTTAAGGATCAAAGGATTGGGACAGGTATAATAATACCATGTGATGGACTTCTTCAGTTAAAACACTGCCATATGTTTCTCATGAGGTTTCTAATAATATCATATAAAGCCCTTTTCAGATTTGCTCTAAAGGTGAAGGACAGTTTTTCTCAAGTTAATGCAACAGTTATTCTGACAAAACTGAACATAAAGGTTCCGTCATACTTTAAGGAAAAACTGAATACAGAATTTATGATAAAATAAGAACAGCAGTAAATAAAGAAGGGGAAATTTGAGTCAGTCCTCTGAGCCATCAGCTTTCAGGTACAATCAAACAGAAAACTCAGATATTATGGATCCATAATGGCAGTATTTGTGATTTCATAGTGCTTAGATCATTTTACTTCTGTGTCTGTGATGTTTATCTGAAAATGTTTTTTAAATTGCATCTGTTACCATTTCTAACAAATTGGTTTGATGCATAAAGACTTACTCAGAATCACAGTTGAAGGGCATTTCGCTTCTTATTGCTTAAATCCTAAGGGAGTAACTTGTTTCTGAACCTCTTAATATTCATTTACATATTTACAGTGAAACACTTTTCTAGTATGATCGGTGTGCGACTTTATTTGGGATCAGAAACATGTTAATACATATCTATATTACTGTTATTTTCCTGTTGGCACAAACTGTTTGAAATTGGCTGATCACTGAAAAAAAAACTATGCATCATATATCAGTGTTTGTACAGGAAGCAAATGAAGAGAAGGATATTTTTTGTGCTACTCTAATTTTTACATATGTATTTGCTTCTCTTTGTACTGTCAAACTACAAGATATAAAGCAGAACACTGTGGTGCTGGTTTCCTGAAAAGTGTGATCCATAAACCGAACATTAACTCACTTTTACTGACACTTGATTCTTACACTAATGTTTAAAGATGTGTTTGTGCCTTAACTGTGTAAAACGTAGAAATACACTCTCCACATACTGACCTGGGGGAGAAAATCTGAGACATTTGTACGACTTTTAAGGATCAAACAGTATTATTTGGGATCTTTGTTTCCTTTTTAAATAAACCTTTTGTATTTTTGCCATGATACTCTGTGTTTGTCTGCTTCTTCAGAGCTGAAATATTTAGTTCATTGCATGAAGTCAAGAGGCAGTTATTTAAAATATTGAAAGGCAGCAAATATTGAAAATGAATTTCTCTGCTGTCCTGCATTTGGGTCTACATTTATTTCCCTTTTTTATGGAAAAGGTCAGAAGATTACATGCATGCCATTGGCTTTTAAATGCAGCAGCTTAACATCTTCCCTACCTACCACTTACGTTGAGCACACACAATCACAAAGAGACTGTCTTGTTCTGTATGGTAGAGCTTTGTTACCCTGCAGTGTCTCACCCTCCAGCTCTGTTGCCCTTCAAGTGACTTAAATGCAGGCACACAGACAGGTGGAAAGACAGGTCTGGCGTAAAGCAGAGAAACACTGATCGATTCCCTGCAGGAGCCTGCGGCACCTTGCTGGTATAAAGCAGGAAAGAGGACACCCAGAGGAGAATCATTTCACCAAAGCAAAACATGGAGAAGGTGTGTTTGAGTGAGCAGACATGTTTAACCACTCTCTGGGTTATTTCACCCATATTCTGGAACATTATCTCACTACTGCAGATGCAAAAAATATAAATAAATAAATTAGCTGCCTGCTAACCTCAAATATATCACTTTGAGTGTTAAAGTCAAGTTTTTTGGAATTGGCGTAAATCTAAGATAGCTGTCAAACACCTGGCACATGCACACATTCCCGTACACAAACCCCCCTCACCTTTTGCTAGTCACTCTAAATGCAAATGGAGGTGATGATTGTAGACAGGCCTGACTCCTGGAGAAATGAGGTTGTCATTTAAGGGGGAGTGCCGACAATGCTCTAAAATTACCAACTACACACCTCATCCATGTCAGAGTTTGGCTTAAAAGCAGGAGGAGAGAGGGCAATAGAGGAGGATAAAGAGAAGATGAAGGGAGGGAAAAATGAACATCCTTCACTAGCATGTCTATAATCATAAAGACAATAATGCTCAGACATCAATACCTATAGTGGTAGTCATAAGTCTCCATAAGCTCATAATGAACACATTGTCGGTGAACGTAATTATAATTAGAGCTGGATATGATTCTCAGGATGAATTCTCCAAGGGGCAACCATTAAAATCCAAATGAGCAATACAGGTAATGTGTTTGTTTTGTAGCACAGCACATAAATGGATATTGTTCTCAATCATTTTCTGTTTCACCTCTATTACAAAACAAGCTGATGAAAAAAAAAAAGAGAAAACAAATTATTTTAAAACAAAGGCGTTTATTGCGAAAAATGCACTTGACATGAAAAAACAATCATATCAACCACGGGTCATCAGTACAAGACGATGTATAATGATCACATGGTAGAGAGCGCTGGACGTGGCCAGCACAGAGCATGACTTCAATGGCACAAAAGGCCTATAAATATTCTGCACAATATAGAATTATATATATATATAATTTTCTTTTATTCAGTTTCACGCACTGTACCAACTGTCTCCAACTCAAGTCAGTCCTAGTGAGGCATGAATATCCAAAAAGTTCCTTTTTTGTGTGTCAAGAGCTACATACAGAGGTCTTCTTCCACCATCTTTCTCTCTCTCTCTTTCTTTCACACACGCGCGCACACACACACACACACAAAGATCCATAAGAACAAATATGGCTGACATTTAAAGGGACACACCACCGTCTGGGCAAATATGCAAGCATGAATCATTGAATCGGATTAGACCATTAGCAATTAGCATTAGGTGCTAATGGTCTAATCTGATTAAATGATTCATGGTGCGCATATTAGCCCAAACGGTGGTGTGTCCCTTTAATTGCAAATGGCAGAGTGAAAACTCAGGCTTCCTGGAAGGAGGGTTAACAGCGCCCGGGTAGCAAAAGTGGCTTGGACTCAAAAAGGCTAAAAGCCATCAGATTTGAAGAGGCAGTTTGGGACAGGAACTGTACTGGCAACCTTGCTGCTGCCAGAACAGGACCGATTGGCCTCTAATCACTCTGAATTATTAGGTAACCTGGGTGATTCCATAAAAGTCCAATTGAAAATTGAGCATCCTACAGATGTGTCTGTACCACCGATCTGAAGAGTTTGATTACATTCGTCGAGCTGTCACCGTGTATTTTACAACCAGGAAGCTGAGGTGAATGACAGGCCTATGTCACTTCATTTAAACATAAACATCTGAAAAACTGGCGCTTCAAGTTGTTTCAACTAAAGTGACCACTGTGCAGTGGTTTTATTCCTGACGTTTTGACTGTTGTAAACTCTTTCTCCTTAGAGCATCGACCCCATGGAAATGAAAACACTAACCAGGAACTGTGCTTAAGTTTGACACAATAGAAATAAGAGTCCTTAGTTCAAGAGAAAAAGAAAAACTTTGCTCCGATTTTTTTGTTCTGAGCTGATCTGGGATCCACTTGTTTAAGAAATCAGATCAAGTTCAATGACAAACCCCCCAGCGGGTTCATTGTACTGACATAACACAATGGAAGTGGCATAGAGGCCACTGCTATGTCCAAAACAAATAGTATGAGTGTATAGTTGTGTGTTGACATTTGTAGGCACTAAGGTTTGACTGATAAGTTTTAGAGGAAATTGGGGATTTGTTTAGATTTAAGTTTTCAACGACTTATATCCTAAATTTGCAATTAATTTTCCCTTTTATTTTCAATGATGATACTTCCACTTTTAGCTTGACTGTACCACAATGCCCACTGAAACCTACATAACTGTTATGGCTATAACGAATATAAATAAATGGATATAAATGGAGTAAAAAGATTAAATATTTATTGTGTTGAAATCAAAGAGTCTGTGTCCATTTGATACTAAACTAAATGACAAATTTAATCTAGCTTTTTTCAATTATGGGCCTAATCTTCTTTTCTTCTTTGCTGAAAATATATAATGGTGAACAAATGATATATATAGGGGAATAGGGTCTTATAGAATATTCCACTTTCAAGTCCCATACATCATCTGTGCTCTTTTTCCCATCTTGTGCTTTCTTTCTACAAATCTTTGAGGATCCTGATGGAGAATCTCCTAATTAGTGGTTAAAACTAAGATTATTTGAAGCGAGAAGTTTCCGAGCAGTTTTGATTTTATAGAGTTTGCTCAATTCTGAGATGTTTTTAATGACACAATGCAAAATAAACAAAACAACAAAAACCACATGCGTACTTAAACAGAGAATGAAAGCTGGTTTTCTGCCATCTTTTTTACGTGGCATCAGTTCAGCTAGCCAATGAGCCTCAAAACTGCTTAATCATCAACAGACACTATGTTTACAATCAGGTTTGCACCAATAAGACATATGTGTTTCCTGGGCCTTGCTTGAGTGTCAGGCTCTAACATTTGCTGTGCTTCTGTCTCCACAAACAAAAAAAAAACAAAAAAAGGTTGTTGTGGCCGAATGTAAACTGAATGTAAAAATCTGAAGGCTGACAGTTGTGCGATGGAAAATTTGTGCCCTGCTCTTTGACTCGCAGGTTTACCCGTGCACTGTCGATTGTACATTTGGTCAAGAGCTTTGGATCTGTATGCTTGTTGGCACAGTCAGACAAAACCGTTGACAGGTTTCCATGAAAGGATATAGGAACATGAATTCCTGTGAAATAATCCATTCCGTTTTCAGTAATGAATATTGTTTTGTTGCTTTAAGAAATGTTCATGTTTTAAATGAAAACAACTAGATAAAGATTTAGTAATTTTGCCTTGCCAGTTTGTGCCTTTACAGAAAAATCAGGTTAAAATAGGGATTAAACAAGCAGTAGTGAAAATCCCCCTGTAAATGTGTTTTTAAAATATTGTATATGTAAATATAGAGGCAGGTTGTAACAATATAACCAAGTGCATTTCTTTTGTTTTAAATCTCATACCAAAGTTCAAAATCTTTATAAATACAAATAAATTCAGTAAATACATTTTGGTGTGACTTTCTGTCTCTTCTTACATTCAACAAGCCAGTTAATTCAGTTTAATCTGGCTTTGGGGATCTATAAAAGTCAAATTCAACATAAGTTAAAAGTTATACACATTTATGTAAAGACATATAAATAGAAAAATGAGTGACCTAATTCAGACTTAACATTTTGCACCATTGCTTTTAAATTAAGTTCCTTGTGACGGATCATCACTGCAGGACAACACAAACACCTAATACAACATAGTAAACAAAACAAAGAGAAAGTAATAATGCTACATGCATCATTTAACATATACTGGGTTGAAACGTGTGCTCAAAGTCACAAATTAGACACGCAGATGTGCTTACAATGATCCTGGAGAGTAGGCTCACATACTTCCCTCATCTCCTGGCTGTAAAATTTCACTTCTCATACAAAGAAAGCACCCGGATTCAAGTTCTGAGGTCTCAGTGGAAAAGCAGGGCTAATGCTTTTTGTGCTAGTGTTTGCTGGTGAATGATGCCAAGGAGGAGAACTGGGAGGCAGATCTCATCTTTCTGTGGAGTCTGTGCCTTCAGTAGTCAATATCAGTTGTCTGCAACATAAGTGATAGGTAAAACCTATACTGCTTCCTGTGTGGCAGGGCTGGTTGAGGCTGACATAAGCTTTTCCGTTTAGTTTCTTTAATGTGTAAAAATTAGTTGGCCTAACGCGGATTTCTGAAGACTGCTACCATAAAGGATGTTTTGTGGCTTCATCAAATATATTTCAATGTAAAACTCCAGTGTTGCATCAACACCAAAACGTAAAAATTAAATTCTTCACTGGAATTCAGAGAAGTTACTTTTTTTTAAACGTTAGCAGCTTTAAGGCAGGTTTTGATTTGTGTTTCTTTTGATTGATCTTTAATCCAGCAAAAATCTGGGAAATCAATATCAGCCCAACTATTGTCGCATGTGCTCATGTAGCTTGTGTGTTGTGTAAGTCATAAAATGGGAACAACTTCTTTTGTCCACTTGTTGCAGTTCAGAAACTCTCAACGAAGCTGCCGGGAAACAGCCCAGTCTGTCCTGTCCTCTGCAGGGTGCCTTTATACCAACCGTCCTCCCTCCTCTTATGAACAAACACCACATCTCCTTCCCGCAGCTCGATCTCTGCCTCACTCTGAGGTGGGTAGGGGACCACGACACGATACCTGATGAACAAAGGGAGTTATAATATGCATAAAGCTGTGAAATGCATGGGTAATATCACATGATAGAACAACTTGGTTAAAATAATTCAAACAGTGTGGTTATCATGTTTTTATACTTTTTCCACAAAAAACAAATGTAAAGAAGGTATTCTGTGTTTGATCTACAGTAGTGCACAAAAATATTAAGGGGACCCACATTCCTAGATATTTTGCTTCCACGGAGGCATACTTTCTTGTAAACCTTTAAATTGGCCATCTGTTGCACACTTTTTCAATCCAGTTCTTGTACTCAACTTTGAGTTTTTTTTGTTGAAATTACTTAACACTGATCTCTGACCATTTTTATGCTTGTCCTGTCAATCAAAAGAAAAGTGTGCTACTGAAGGGATGAACTTGTGTAATGATTGTACATGATGAACAATTTAGCCAAAAAAAAAAACCAAACAATTTCAATTTAAAGGAACCATATGTAAGAATTATGTATCATCTTTATTTTAAGTTATCATTAAATGGTGCTGATATATTACAAGACATTAAAAAATTATGTTCATTTCAAATACTTATATCACTGACAACCGTAATTTAGCCAGGATATTCTCATTTCAAAAAGTGATTTGTAGCCCCTAAATTATGTTATTGTTTACATTTTGTGCTGATATTTGATGAAATCTCCCAATCGGGGGGAG
>JAPMNP010641513.1:3801-14018 GCA_029874935.1 Atherina boyeri | reverse complement strand
AGAATTTATGGCGCATCAACTTTAAAGGTGCCTGAAGAAGGGCCAAGAAAACTGAGGAGCACTTGCAGTATATGCCGGATTCATCATTACATCAATTCTCCTTAGTTTGATCTGATAATGGCCAAAAATAGAAATGGATGCTAGAATTTGGAAGGATAGATAAAACATGAAAAACTATTTCCGGTTGTACTCAATCTTTTGTTTAGTGTTTCCTTGTTGAAAGCAGGTACAAGTACAGAGCGTAAAACTGCACCGCAGGAAGCATCACATGAGGATTTAGCCAATAAAATAAGTTTGGGGCTTCAATTATTAAAACATAATCTCTCTCTGGGTAAGAGGTGATGTGACAGGTGCACTTATTCAGTCACCATTCTTGGTTTTGCTTATTCAGATTAGGTAAGAGCACATTTTGGCTTAATTTGTGTTTAATAAACACCCCAAAGGGTGTTTTTATGATCATTATTTTTGGTAAAGGTGATAAAGGATGATTAAAGTGTTAAATAAAGATCTAGTTAGCCAGCAATTATATTGTTTTGAACATGTTTATGTTCAATTTGCAAAATTTCTAACTAAATGTATATGAAAGGTATATTTCACTTAGGAAGAGAAAGTTTTTCATTTAATTTCTAATCCACTGTTAAACATTCTTTTCTTTTCATCATTTAAACTTGTCTTTTTTTCCTCATACAAATGATAATGATTTGTTGTAGCATAGCCTATATAGAAGGGCTGCATGGGACAAAGCTTTCATAACAACGGATGACTCTGGAAGTAAGGAAAATAAAGCAAAATACTACTGTGAGATAATCCTCTGTTCACTGAATATCAATGAAACAAAACATTTAAAAAGTAGCTAAATAACAGTGGCAAGGTCTGGAGTGCAGAGATCATGGCTTTGTTGTTCCTAGAATTGTGATCACATAATGGAGAAAGCAAGCTATAATAGGAGGAATGCCGATTGAAGCTACTGACATTTTTCAATCTCACATCCTCATAAGCTTTTTTCTTTTTTCTTTTTTTTCTTTTTTATTCTTTGGGCCAAATCCACCAGTAGGGGGCAGAAAAAGCATAACAATACTTGTAAATCAGTTTCAAGAAAAGTGGTGATGCTGTCCACAGACATGCTGTTAATGAGGAAAACACCCAGTCATTGTCAAACACAGAGTGAGTTATCACTCCTGTGTGTGAAAGTGTGATTGTGGCATGTGAATACACATTAACACACAAACACACACAAACAGAATTTTTATTTTATTTTATTTTAAATAAATGTAAGTAGAAAACAAACTGTTCATCATAAAATGTGTGACTTTCTGAAATTTGCAGTTTACATTGCTGGGAGTGACAGGAAAAAAATATGACACCCTAAAGTGTGATACCACCCTCAGCTTTGGCAGCTCTGTTCATGTGCTCTGCTGAAGACTGCAACACTACAAAACATGCAACGTGTCAGAACAGGGATGGAATAAGAACAACAAGACGAAAGGATGATTTCGTAAAAACAAATGTCTCATTTCTAACTAAAAAAAAATCAGTCGTTACAAATGGAAAATGGAAAAGACTAAAAGTACATCTAACATTCTCTTAACCATTCATACTAACTTGGTTTATCTCATGAAAATACAACGTTATTTTCCTAACTTAGAAAATGTTTTAATCTTGAGCGCCCCAAAGATGCAGAGAACAAACATGCCGGAGTGAAACAAGTTGAAATGATCTCTTACTCTACGTTCGATCAAGCACATCTGAAGACAGAATTATCAAGACACACTTATCAGTGAGGAAGCAGTCTGACTGCTTGTAATGGCAGCAGCAACACAGAGCAGAAAATAATGGAAATTGACTCCCACTAAACTCCTCAGGGAACGCACATGCGAGTGAGTGAAAATAATGTTCAAAGGTGAAATCACAGCCTCTTGCTATGATTTGACAGTTTCAAAAACTCAGACACAAAGGATGGCTGTGTAAAACACACATATCTACAGTCATTTTTGAGGAAAGCAAAAGAAAATAGAGTGGGATAACTCACCTTCGCTTCAGAATGAAGGGCTTGTCATTTTGATGACTCAATTTTCGTATGTAAATCTTCTTTTGTTGTTGTTGTGTTTCAGTGTAATCTCCTCTGTATGGATTTCTAACGTAAGCAGAAAGAATTTAAGGACTGTATCTAAATGAAACAAGCAATTTGGGAGCTCAAACAAACACACAGCAACAACAAAGCGTCACCCCCCCCCACCCCATTCTGAACATCTAAACTCCAAAGGAAGCGTGATGCTGTAGCTCAGTTCCCCTGTGGCTCTGCCGTCCTCATGGCAACAACAACCTGGCAGAGGATGCGCGGGTGCTTGGTGCATGCTGGGGGATTATATGCACTAGCTGCTGGACTCCCTCCAGCACGCTGCACTGGATGACAGGAGGCAGGTCAGCCAAATGCAGATTTAGGAGCAAGAGCAGATGGGAATGAATGTGAGCAGAGACACTTGGAAATAAAGAAATTTCTTTTCTGCTTAAGTTATTTGAAAGTTTAATTAAGCCAAGGACACGTTTGAGCTGTAAATTCCTCGACAATTGTGTTTCGGAAGAGCAATTTTACAAGTCTGAGCTACTTTTGTAAATAATAGTACCAATATTATCTTGCAAACCATCACAACTAGACTCGTTTCATTAGTTTATATGACATTACCAACATTACGTTGTGTATAATAAAAAAAAAACACTCTCTATCTTTGGATTTCATATCAGATTTTCATTTTAACTAGCTAAAATGAGATTAACCAAGACTAACTTTTAAGTATAAAATCCCTAAAAACAAACCACATACTATACACAACAAGAACAAGATCAACTCCACCTCCACAATGTTTCTGTTGCAAACCTCTTCAATGTAGATCAAACCCACCCAAATTTCATGCTAATATCGTTTGCCAGTAGTACTGTTGGCCTGTCACAAGTGTTAAGGCGGCACTGCTGAACTTTAGTGGATTTTTGCACATTGGCGCGCCCTAACGAAGACTAATTCAGCATCTGTGTCCTTCTCTAAGCACTCTCAGGCCAGTACAAGTCAGGCCAATGTCAGTAATCTTGCTCTTTGACTTTCTTTATTTTCCTCATTTCTTCTGATAATTTCCTCCTGCATTTCTTTACTGAATCAGCCATGGTGTGCGTTCAAAATGACCAAGTGCGTTGATATCCAGTTGCTGGCATGTGACATGGTGCCAGAAAGCAAAACACAGTTGTCACAAGGTGTCCCAGGCTCCCAGTTGTAAAGTGGGGTTTCTCAGCCTTGAGATGTTGCTAGGCAATGATGGCTTCAGGAGTGTGCATGAAAACTTAGCTTGTGCCATCAAAATGAGTTAGAAGTGCAGAGATCTAAGGTCAGAAAATGATCCAGAGTTGCTCTAAGAATCAATGAATCAAAGAATCTAGTCAAGTGGGTACAAAATATATTTGTGTGACTTCCGGCCAGAGAACATAATGAGGAGACAAGCAGCTTACCACTGTCTAATATTGTATCTGTTCTACATGCTTCTACTCACTCCTGTCTCTGTTACTGCTTCCAAAAATGGTCTACAGCTAAAACATGTGGGAACAGGGTTTAGCAAGTGCACTAATTTAGTTTAACTTTCCTCGTTTCACTTTTACTCCCCATGGGAGTTTGTTCATGCAGGCTTAACATAATTCAAAGTTACAGTCAAAACAAATGCAACTCCTCGTTGCCATGAAAACAAATGCATGTGAGGTGTAAAAATGTGTCTATAAATGTCAAGGTTGTAAGAAAAATGTATTTTAGCTCTAACTATTATCTTTTTCAGGATGTTGCCATAGCAGCTGCACCATATTTGTGAATTATATAAATAAGGAATATGACTTTAAATCCAGTAAGAATGAAACATAACACTTATAATATGATAGGCATTTCAAGAATATCTGTTTTAATTCATGGTATTCCTAACCTCCGATTATAGGACAAAGTATTTGGATGGTTTAGCACTTACAGGGGAAATTATATAGTTTTTAATCATTAACAATCCTGATGTTTAATGTTGAATATACCAAATGTCTGTTGTGATATCGAAGTATGATCAGANTACAGTTAATTAGTACATGACTCTTTTGACTTTTTCAGACACTTTTGAACATCTCATTCAATTGAATATGAAACTGATTACACTGTTTTTGTCTTTTTTTTTCTTTTTTCTTCTGTGCCATTTGAATCTTTTTCATTGGAAAAGATTATTTTGTGCATTTCATATCTATTTTTTACATAAGGAATACAGTAGTTGTTTATTAATTGTTACACCTACATTGTTTAAATGTGACACGTACTTTATAAACAAAGCAAGTATAATTAACAAAGACACTATGCAGGTAAATTTTTAGTTTGGTGGATTCAATAACAAGATCCTCACTTTCAGGTACCCATCAAACTTGAGGAAATCAAATCCAAAAAGCAGCTTATTACTATTTTGCTTTATTCTATCAAATTTGGGAATGCTTTTGAAGATATATCAAAGTGAAATTTTCTATCTCATAACTGCCTTTTGAAAGTGATGCTAAAGATGAGTTTGAATACTATGGAGATTATTATAGTCAAGTCATACCTGATGGAAATGAATGCTTAACAAAAATTATTTTTGGATGATAGATAAACCCTGCTTATGAAAAAAGAAAAAAAAAATCAGGTGTTTACATAAAACTGCAGGATACACACATAACATGCATGATCACCACAGAGAAGGAGCTTGTGCTGAAACACTAACTTACCATCTGGTACTGTACCTCAGGGAACTTGCATTCATCAGCAAATCTCTGTCCAAAACCGGATTCGGGAAGGGGAAAGATCAGAGATGAATGCTACTGACAGCATAAGCCAATCAAAGTTAAGCACTGCATAATATCCTTATAATATTTGTTTCTTCATTGTTGTTCCTTGTTGGTCATGAACACTGGTGTGTGTCTGGATCATTCCTCTTTTTCAGCGGGGCTTTATTAGTTGTTGTTGTTTTTTGTTTGGTTTGTTTTTTTGTTGTTGTTTTTTTGGGCGGGGGTTACCTCTAATAGAATACAATGAACAGTATAATAAAATAAAAGATAAAAAAGCTGCCAGAAAATCAAGGGAGAAAATGATTTACATGAAGGTCAACTGGACCAGCATAACGATAATAATACCGTTAAAATATTATATCATCACCTTTATTTATTATTACTGTTTGTTTTTTTTGTTTTTGTTTTTGTCACTTTGGTAAGTGATGTAGTGGAGTGTATTACATATTCATGCATTCAATGCACCCAACTGCACACATAGAAACAATTATCAGTAGGATGCACTGGTAGGTAGATTTAACAAATGAAAAGGGAAAAAGAATAAAAAAAAATTTCATGAGTTGTCTCATGGTTTACACGAGTCTCTTCTTCAGAAGAATTTTGCGGAAACTTCAGCCATAACAAATCTCTTCTGTCTCTGTACTTTTTACTTATGGTTCCTTGTTTTTGCCACCTCAAACCATGATTCCTGTTCTTGTTTCAGCCAGCTACTATAGCCTACATCATAACATGTGTCTCTTACGCCATCAGTCCCGAGCTAGAAAGCAGTTGGTTTATCACTTTGTTTAAAATAGTCTTCGTTCTCAGGATTTTCGTCCTCAAGCAGTTTCATGAATGTGGGTTTTAATCCTGCAACGTTTCTCATTTGCACCTCTCTCAGTGGAAGGTTATTTTGAGCAACTGCAGCCGATTGTAAATTAGACTCACATGATTAGCCGCAGAGCAGATGCACTGGAGAGACAGGTTTTATAAAGTTTGTAGGAGGAAACTAGACTTCCTCGTTTGAGTGTGAAGGTATTTTGTTCTGTTTAAAACAGGTGAACTTTCTTCCTGTGGCATTACAAACCTGCTGATCAGTCTGCATCAAGGTGAGACCAAAGCCCTTCTTCATGTTTGTGACAAATGACTTTTGGATCGTTTTGCTGATATTAGAGAAGAGATTTGCTTGTTAGATTTACAGTATGTCATATACACACAGGAAGAAAAGATTTCCTGAGAAAGAAACTACGAGATTACTGTGAAACATGTTTGAACTTCCCTTTTTGAGCTGAGAACATATTTGAAGTAGTTTCTATTTCTTTTTTTAACGTTGAAGTTAGAATTTAAGCGGATCACATCACATTGTGCTCTTGTGCAACAGGAGACTGTAATTTTCTGTGATAAAGATTTACAGTCCTAGTTAAAGCTTTTGACACAATTTATCATTAGATTTGATGACAAAGTGTTCCCAAACCTCTGACTAGTAATGTATTTATTCCTAATGTACGGAAATAAATATACAAAATTCTAAAAAACATTAACCTAATTTAACATTGTAATTCGGGTGGTTTGTGTGATGGGCCTAATGTTCAAAACAGCAACATACGAATAAAGAATAATGTCAAAAAGTATCAGCTAAACAGAAAACACAACAATATTTCACTAACTGCTGCATTTCAGAAAAATCATCAACCCTCATCGGCAACTTCACAGTGGTTCAGAAAGCTTGTCCTTACTTTGTCTGTGAAATGAAATGTTGATCTTCTTTTTTCATCAATTTAGTTGTGTTTACAATGTTATGATCATGGAAATGGTTTTCTATTTAATATATTGCATAAAGGTTTTGTTTTTAAAATGATATATTTTGAAAGATGCCGTGTATTTTGCTAATATTTGATTGTGTTTTCTGAAATATCGTGGTTCTAATTTGATGTTCTGTTTTTTTATGTCTTTGTTATTTGTCTTTGTTTTGAGATGTTTTCTAAAATCTCCTTGTTTGATGTTTATTTATCTTAATGTTTTTTTTTTTTTGTTTATTTCAGGTTTTTTCACAATTGTTTTCTGTTTTTATCATTTTGTGCTCATATTGTTTTCATATCACATAAATACAAATATATAGTATAAAGACATTAAAAACCTCCTGGATTTCTAGATGAAATATAGCAGACTTTTAATAATGTCACAATATCCAATACTTATCGCTTTAAAGCCCGACCCAAGGAATAATGGGAAGAAAATTCTCATTTGATCCTTTAACAAAATATCACAAAAAATTAACAAGAATAATTTTTCAGTATTCGCCATTTATTATCGTGTGATAATGTCAAAAATGCTGTGTCGTCTTCTGCTTCCTGGTATCATGAACATCAGATTGTGTACAGCAGGGTTTTGAGCAAGGTTTTTACCGTAAAATGATGTAAAAGGTCGTAGATGCAGAAGGTTTCAGAAACTGTATGTATCAAATATGATACGTTTGGCTTTATAGGGTTAAAAATAAAAAAGGAAAGTCAATAAAAATAGAAATATAATTTGTTAGATTACTGTATAAAGACACACAAATAGTCAGGATTGTACTACTATTGCTTAGTTCTTACCCAGTTCTTATTTGTATGTGGTCTAAATTGTTTAAGGAAATCCTTACAGAGACTCTGACAGCAAATCGCCATAACTGAGAAGCTGGAATGTCCCAGTTAATCAATAAGTTAGATTGTGTCAACTCTGGTCAAACTGACTCAAGAGTTACTTCTGCTCTGCTTTTTTTGTCTTTATTTGCAGGATGCACTTTTTACATGCAGTGCTGCTTTTGGCTTCTGTGGTGCTCAATTGTTCTTCACCTTTTCCAAACAAAGTGTGGGAAGAATGGAAAGTGAAACATCACAAGGTGTATGATAACCAGGTACAAGTTCTCAAAAACATTTTTCTTTATTGACACATGTACACAGATCAGATCAGTTAAATTGTGTTTGTTTCAGACTGAGTTGTCCTTCAGGAGAGCAGTATGGGAGAAGAACTTGTATTTAGTGATGAGACACAACCAGGAGGCTACAGCAGGAAAACACAGTTACACACTGGGACTGAACCCCCTTTCTGACATGGTAAGATTTTTCTTTTCTTAGATGTCACAGTTTTTGCTCTGTGGGGTGAAAACAGGATGTTCAAACTTCAATGGATACCATTCAAGAAAAATACTGTATGCTGTAGATCTTATTAAAGGGATCATGTAGAATTATCCCAAAAGTAACTTGCATGCCATTTCCTGATTAACCAGTCAGAAAATGTTTTGCTTTCTGTGAAGCTGCATTCACATCACATGACATAAACCACAACCCATGAGTATGATGTAACATTGTGTACTTTTCTAAATCTAACCATGTACACAAAACCCACCACTCCTTTTTTTTTACTCCCAACCCTTGCTATTTGAAAGCCAGGAAGAAAAATTAAAAAACATAATTGAGAGCGGTAAAGTCAAACGATAATCAAATAAGTTGTGGAGAATGAGTCACAAACTACTTTTGAGAAGCTGCAGAATAACTTCTACTGAATGCATCATCACAGAAGCTGCCTCTTTTTATAGACAGAGTATGGAAAATGTAGTTATGGTACAATTTTAGAGTTGATTTTGATAAAGTGCAGGATTTTTGCCATGTAAACCACATAGCTATAACACTTTCTGTCATGAAATCAGGTTGAACATGGTGAAAAATCTAGTATTCTTTCAATGATGCAAGTGATGACAAGTTTAAAGAGCATAGAGACTGTAAACAAGCCCTCCTCTTGATTTGTAAGCGCTGCAACCAGTGTTGTATTTTCTCCTTCGATCGTTGACAAAAAGTTGTATAGAGACTTTGAAATTATCATTACTCCTTCTTCTCACATTGGACTGAGATGAAGAACTCCTAGCTCCATCTTTAGGTATAAAGTGAAGCAGGCTGGTGCTACTTGGTTAGCATGCTAACTTTAGTAGATATCCCAACAACATAAGATATCTTTGACATAATGACAAGCTCATTCTGAATATTTAAAGAACGGTTTTAGATTTAACCGTTTTAGAATATGAACCTCTAAATGGCTTTCATGGTCAATACTGCAAATAAAGACAAGCATAAATCCCCAAAAACAGATTTCAGACATTACCAGATTTGCTTAAGATAGACTGTGAGTTTGAATGTTACACAATTAAAACGTATACGGCAAACTCACACGTTGAGCCCAAAATTGGGCAAAGACTGCATGCTAGCACCATGTAAACATAACCTGAAGAGCATTTACATTCATTGATCTTTTGCGTGTGTGAGATGGATGTTGCTGAGCAGGACTGTTAATCTGCCTTTAAACCTGCACCCCATGGGCTTGATTTAAAGCCCAACCTATGGAGCAGCTCTAATCTCCCATCATACAATCTGATTAATCTAATCCAGCCTTACTAGGCCAGCTTGGACAATCAGGACTCTTATATTACGCAACTCGTACATGACCAGCAGTAAGTTTGGGAAGGCTAATGAAATGTCAAGCTATCATAAATATTTGTGGGTATGAGGTAAAGGGTAAGCCAGCAAATTGTCTGTGGTTTAGCTCTGAGAGATATAAAGAGATAAATGTTGAGGTTGTGTAGTTTTATTTAATTTGTATATTTTCTATAATTCTTATGCAAATTTTATTGATTATTCTTTTTCTTTTTCCTTTTTTTTATTTTCAGTTTGGCTCCCAGTGGAGCTAAAGTAATCATGACCAAATCAGGTTTACCATTACGCTCTATAGCAAAGTTTTTGATTACTTTTAAGCGCAATATGTGTGACGGTATGTGATAAAACATGAATTGCACAGAGTGCAAGTGAAATAACCAACAAAAAAGATGACATATTGTTCAAAAGAGCTATCTTTCTTGTGCTTTTAGGTTTGTTTATGCAGAATTAAGAGCTGAACAGTACATCCAGAGGTGAGAAAAAGCCTATTGATGAGAGGAATTTTTGAGGTGTTGCAATGAGGAGGGTTTTCATTTTAAAGATAAAGATTGAGCAAAGCCTGGATGGGTGTGACGTTTTTACTCTGCAGGAATCTGGCAGAAGTGTCCCGGACAAGCACAAGCCCTTGGCTTACTGTCAGAGGACGGTGGCATTGGAGAATAACATAACTGTTGAGGAATAGACCAAATGGAAGAGCACAGAAGACTAGGATGAGTCCAGAACACTATTATTTAAGAGGATAGAGGTTATGCACAGATGACACTGGGAGCAGACGAGAGGCAAAATCCCAAAACAGGCAAAAATCCAAAAGAAAAACGAAAATTATAATAAATCAAAAGTACAAGCTGGGCCAAATGTCAGGAAAAGGCTGGATCAAAATACACAAAACAGAGAAAAATTAAACCAAGAGGGACAATAGGAATTACAGTAAGGATAAACTTGTTACAC
>JAPMNP010641499.1:0-13401 GCA_029874935.1 Atherina boyeri | reverse complement strand
TTTCTTACATAGGCTACGGTTTCACATGATTGCAGTACCAGTTTCTGCCAGAATCTTACATACAGTACCTTTAAGTGTTCGTGTATCATGATCAATCAAGATTTGTTTCTGACCACATTTCTTCCTGGACTACGATGGTTCCCTACTATCCTTTCAGTCTTTAATAATGCGTCGTACAGTTCTTAACCCAGTTTTAGAGGTTTCACAATCTCCTTAGATGCTTTCTTTACTTGATGCCGATGATCCGACCCTTTTGAAACAGATTAACATTTATTCCATGACCACGGGATGTATCTTCTGACATGGTTGTTTTAAGAAACGAGAAGCTACTCATTATATCAGTTGGGGTTAAATAATGTGTTGCCATTTGAAATATAATCATCCATGCTCTAATTATCCAATGGGAGGCTTACAACTATTGGCTATATTCAATCCAGGTGGTGACTTTCTGAGTTGAGTTGGCAGCATTTATGTTTAGATATACCATGGAAGGATCACTAAGTAGATTACTCAGATTACAGTGTTCAAAACATCAAAATGACATAATGGGAGAAAACACTAAAGTCATTTTCGCCAACCTGTTGACGTAACAGCAGTCAGTAAAGAGTGAGGTTTTATATAATCTGTAGAGTAGCACAGTTTTCTCACAACATGCATAAGAATAATTCATGTTGGTGTGTCAAGTGTTGAAGCCGCTGGTAACTAAAGAATGAAATACTGTGATTTTTATATTTTTGAACTGTTTTGAGTTGATGTTTTAGTCAAACATCTGAAGTTCATTTGGAAATGAACCAGGAAGGTTGGGGATTCAGACTCGTTCACAAACTGATATCTTTAAAGGAAAAAATTATCCTAGAAAGCATATTAAAAATGTCAATGCCTCTTTTATTCTGGCCGTATTTAAAGGGTTTCTGCTTTAATGTTTTTTTGTTCATCAGAACACACAGATTCTGCAGCAATGAGACCAAGACAGAGGACACCTGCCAACTCTTTACAAGGTGAGATTTAGTAAAAAAGATCATCGTCCTTCTGTTTTACTCTCGGCCACGAAGCAGATTTTTTTTTATAACATGTTGGTGTTTTCTGTCAGTGAACTGTCCAGAGTTTCTGTCTAAAGAGGAAAGTCACATTCCTGTGGATGAAATCTTCTTCCACCGGTGAGTCAGAAAATGTAGTTCACATTTTAAACTGATTTTAAGTTTCACTTTTTTTTTTTTTTCTTTTTTTTTTTGTAAGCATTGTTTAATTGTCTGCTGGGTTTGTTCCCAACACCTCTTGGCAGCTTTTTCAAGAAACGGCAGGAGGAGAAACAAAGCCGTCAGCCCCGAGGAGACGGTGATGACGAGAGCGTGGAGGAAGTGGACGATGAAGAGTTTGAGAAACTTCTCGGTGAGTTGGAACAGAAAGATTGATGCAGAGTCTGGTTGAAGTAAAGGCAAAATTGATAGATTTTACTTTTCTTTATTTAACACTTAATAACTTGTCATGTAAACATTACTGAAATAATAATGACTTAAACTAAAACAAGACGGCAGCTCCATTAACTTTATTCTTAGATATTTAGTGATGTCATTATGTCCATGTGATAGGAAGGCAACGAGGAGAGATGCTATAAGAAACCATCATTAATAATGATATTAATCATAAACAACAGCAATACACAATGTGTCATTTCGCGTATTAGTTGTTTACAGATTACTGGTAAATTTGAGAGCTGCGCTCGTTTGTTTAATGTACTGCTTGTTTATCATGTAAATAAACTCTAGATTGTCCATCCTACAGGGGAGGCTACAGAGACGGTTAAAAGGGTAAAACATTAAATTATAATTGGCAGTATAAGAAAAGTAAAATTGAATTGAGGAATAAAAAAAATCCATAAATGGATAACTAAATACATACATATTGCAGATATTTATTAGATTTTTTATTAACATTAACAAGGCTTAAAGTAGTCCGGCGTACAGCGTTTTTTTAGAGACAATTTAATAACTTGATGTGTGCTAATGTGGGTTATCGACATGTGAGTTAATCTACCAGTGGGATGAGAAGAACGCATCTTTGCTCTCAATTAAACACATTACTAACCAATAAAATGTTGAGCCTAGGAACCGATTGGTTGAGAGATGCAGCAGCACCTTAGACAGATGTTAGACAGAGAAAAAACGCTGCTGAAAAACTACAAATGTTAAAAACGTTCAAATGTGGATTGAATTATTCTATCAAGCATTTAGATGAATTGAAACAGTTCTGATTTGTGAAACATTTTCAATGGGAAATGCAAATATGGATCATATTATGAATTAATTTCTTTATTGTTTTCATCGAGACCACATCAGACCAGGTCCTGTTTAAAATTGTCCTTGTGCAGCCGCACTCCCAGTTTTAATCAGAGCAGATGTTCTCCTCTGCTTCATGACCCGACTGTAAATGAAACTCTGAGCTCCTACTGGCCGATCCTGCCCGTCGTACCAGCAGATGTTAATGTCTATTAATGAAGCAGTTTCTTTTTGCCTCTATTTATTTTTCATGCCCATTCTAAGCCCTCCTCTAATTTAAAAAAGAAAAAAGGGCTTGGGATCCTTTTTGCTTTAACCCCTGCATTAATGCATGAATGCTGACTTCAGACCAACTTTATGATTAACAGATACCTGTGAAGGAGAAACTTACTACAGCGACTGGGGCGCTGATGATCTGGACTTTGCAGGGTGAGTAAAAGCCCATTCATGATCATTTTACGTTGTCAATGTTGTCAAACGTCACTATGGCGTTTGACAACCATGGCTGCTTTACGCTGACTTGGTTGTTGGGCAATACATCCACTAGAGGGCAGTGCAGAGTTTATAGTAAACCCAATTCATGTCCAATATCGTCCCGGCTGTTCGCTGACGACTTCTGTCCCTTTGATCAGGTGAGGTAACTACTAAAATGCGTTTGTAGTTCTGTAGGCATTCACAAACTTCTCTTCAACAAGTTACACCATTTCTGTTGACATCATCTTTGTTCCTTTCGCTGGTGGCCTGTGAGCTATACAGCCCAACACTGACCCCCCCTGTTTCAGGTGGTCCCTCTCTGGTTGGTGTGTTTTTGTATGACAGAAGGCTATATCCATAAACAAATGCATATTTAACATTTACCAGAAATCAGCCGTAAGCCTGTTTTTCTTATTTTTCTGGTCAGTTTCATGTGCTTCTTCCCCCTGTACGCATCAGAGCCCACACCCATTGATTCCTCGTCAAATTAAATACACAAGACATTGAAATATATAATATTCTCCCAGTCGTCTAAAATGATCTAAAATAATTTCCTTAGTTGCATGAGAGACACAGATCCATCCTTTTATTGTATTCTTTCCTTTATTTGACATCTGAACGCCATCTGAGCATTTCTTTGATGACCTGGTGAAAACGTTTGTGTAGGTTTTCATGTCAGGAAACACCGATAACACTTGGTCAATAGGCCATGCAATTTCTATTCATTTTGTTAAAGGAACTTAGGGAAAATTATGATTTTCTTCTCATTATTAGCATTTTATCCCACTATCTTTGAATGAGCCTCAAGTCCTTTAGATTTAATATTCTACGTGTAAAGATTATGTGAAAGATTAAATGTTTCAAAAGTCTTCTTAGTCAACTTTCAGTGCTTACTTGGTCCAAAATAATTTTGTTCTAAATGAAATGTAAATAAATCTTGTCAGTGTCAGGGTAAAGTTAATGTAACTCAACCAGGACACACTAGGCACGCTGACCAGCTGATGTCATCCTGTTTTCCAACAGGTCACTTGTTATCAAAGATTTGAATATCAGCTGGATCTGTGCATCTTTCTCTTTATTAACAAACTCAGCAGCATCATAAGCACAGTGCAGTTAAAGACTATTGAGTTCAAGCTTTCAGTTTGATTTTAGTGGTTTTTGTTACTTTAGTGCAGTTATGTCCCTGCTGCTTTTCAATGTGATTTCTGTTGGTCATTCAGCTCCCATAATAGATTTTTTTGGGAGGCAGATTTTTTTCCTGCCTCCTAAGAGGTTGCCAAAGTTTATATTTGGCTGAATCTCCTCTTCTTCATCTGTTTTTCCTTTTTATGTTTGTCAGTAATGTGACCAGTAAAAAAGGTAAAAAAGCAGAAGAAGACTCCGACTCGGACGACTCAGATGTGGACGACCTTGATGATGAGGAGGTTTCTCTGGGTAGTATGGATGAGGAAGACTTTGGAGACGAACTGGAAGAGGACGGAGGGACCTTCATGGATCCTGACGAAGGCGGGGAAGATGATGATGAGGAGGGTAGGGAGCATCAGGAAGGACAAATGATTATTCACAGCTTACGTTTTTCTTTTGTGCTACTTTCAGATCTCTTTTCTTTTATAATTCTTTAAAACTTGGTATTTAAATATTCCGAATTCATATAAAATTTAATAATAAAATTAAATATGCATATTTTTGTTAATTTTTTCATCCACATTAATGTACATAGTGTAGGTCATTTTAAGTTATGGGGGGAATCTGTGATTTCACTTTCTATTTCTCTTTCAGTTCCAGAGCTGGAGGATGATGATGCTGCATTTAATGGTTAGTACCACTTTACCACTAGAACTCTTCATCACAGTTTTAAAGTCACACCAGGGATGTAGTGCTGTGACTACACAACACCAGAAACCGTGTTTATCATTATTTACATGAGTATTGCCACAGCCAGAAATTTTCCAATCTTTTGTGTAGTATACAGTAGGGGTGAGACACGGTTAGAAAAATGTAATACGATTCTATCTTATGATCCCACATTTCCGGCGCAATGACATTTAACTGCACCTCAACCCGTGCAAAGTGTGGCTGTGCAACATAAACAATGTTGATTTGAGCTTTAAACAATAAAAAACACCTATATCAATGAAAAACTGTTTATTTAGATAACGTTCCCGTAGTACGCTCCTCTGCCGCTTCCGTAGTTGAATCCAGGCAAATATCGGAAGTAGATCCGCCCCCATTGCTAACTTGGCGACTCTGTTGCTATATTTACCAAGTATTCAGATCCTTCTACGGACTTTTTCGGGTGTTATTGGAGAATGACGAGATGTGCCGTTCCTTTTTTTGTCAATGAGAGGCGCTGCAGTAAAGCCCTATCTTATTTCAACACTACACCGGGCCTGGACAGCTGTCCCTAACAGTGACGGGTTTTTGTTTATTTTGCTGTGCGCCATTTGCCAAGTCGGGCAAATGCTGGAAGGATTTTACTGAGTCTGACTTCTTGTGCAGCCAAAGACGTCAATATCGTCTATGATATTGTTATCGTGATATTATAGATGAATATCGTGATATAATTTTTTGGCTATATCGCCCACCCCTAAGTATGCAGATTTTTTTTGTCCACTACATTATAAAACTGTTACAAACCTTTTCATCTTTTCAGGTATAGATGATGAGACGGAGATGCCTGCTATGGCCCCTCAGACCAAGAAGAAGAAGAGGAAGTCCACAGAGGAGCTTGATTTTTCTGGATCTTTAGGTTAGTTTTGATTTTTTTTTTTTTTTTCTGTTTTTTTTCAAAACTTTTTGGGAACTCATGATGCAGCTGCTTCACCGACTAGATTTAAAGCACCACTACAGAACTTCAGCAGGTTTAACACTATGCCACCCCCTAACGACGGTTAATTTGGTATCCATCTTGCATCCTGTCTCTTCTCTGAGCTCTCTCCAGTCAGTAAAAGACAGTCTGAAGTTGACTGTTGTCTTATCTCTTGCTTCTATTCTTCTCTCCCTCCAATAATGCCCTCTTTGGTTTCTTTGCTGAATCAGCCTGAGTTGAAAACAGCCAGTGGGTTGATATCTAGTGGCTTGCTTGCGACATGGTGCCCTAAAGCAAAACACAGCTAGCATGTGATGCCAGGGGCTTGGAAAAAAGTTGTAAAGTATTGTATTTTCAGCCTTGGGAGTCTACAGGGCTACAACGGCTCCAGGAATTTACATGATAAATTTCACTGTGCCAACAAATGGAGTTGGAACACAAATTTGAATACTGGAGAGTTACATAGTGTTACTTTAATGTTGATTTATGATTTCCTTTTTTCTGTCCTCCAGGTTCCAAAAAAGGGAAGATGAAGACGAAAGAAAAGAAAACTGCATCTTTGTTTGCCTCTGCTGAAGAGGTGAGTTAAACTCAAGGAATCTGCCAAACATTTTTTATTCTATGTATTCTTAATGGTAAGGATTCATGGCTGCACATCTTAGCTCTTCAAAAAAAATCAATTATAAATTCTCAATAGGTTATTTTTACTTTATGAGATTGCCAAACTGGTTGTCAACAAAAAATATATATATGTCTGTATTGCTATAATCCAACATTTAGCTTTGGTTAGTGAGCAACTAGTTACAGCATCCACACACCAGGGGGCGCTCCAGACAAAGGCTTGAATTTAGCATAAATAAATTGTCTCTTTTTTTTTAGGACTTGCAAGTACTTTGATAGCTGTTAGAAAAGTTACATCAGTAGTTGAGGTTTCACTTTTTACCAGTTTTAGACTAGTTTCACCAGTAATTGATTAAATTATGTGTGGAGCTACTGGGAACTAGATCTTAAACCTCCAAACAATACATTTCAAGGAAATCTTTAAGCAGAGTTGGAAATTGAATTTGAATTTGTTTTTCATTTAGTTTGGCTCTCTGTTGGACGAGAACGCCGACTCCAACCTCGATAACATGGGGTTGAATGCCATGGCCAACGCAGACAAAGCAGGTAAGATATGAAACTTTACCTTTAATCTCTTGCGGCTGGTAGAAAAAAAAAAACCTGAAGGAAAAGATTTAACATTTTATGTCTCATAATTTTAAAGCTCATCCACATTAAAAAGCAATGAAAATGTGCAAATAGGAAATTTAGCCAGAGAAATTTAGTGTGGAAAATGTGCACAGAATCATAGAATTTGACCACAAAAATGGACGCTGTTGTGAAAACGCAGAATATCGTGTAATTTGCTCATATGAAGGTGTGATCTCCTGTCCCTACTAATCTAAGAGTTTATCACAAAAAACAAAAATGTCCAAGCAATTAAGAAAAACTACCCTAATTGTCTTTAGAAAATATTGAAAAAGCTGCCCCCAGCTTTGTCATTAAATGATCATTTAAAAAAAAAAAAAGGATGTTTACGGCTATAAGCTTATCTAGTTGAGCAGACGGTTCATAAACAGACTACAATGCCTATAGGCTGGCGCAGGTTTGAAGCCCGTCGCTGCAGGTCACCCCCTCTGTCCCTGACCAGCAACTCTGTCATAAATGCCTCTAGAGCGAAAATAATATCTTTAAGAAAAATATATTTTCCTATTGAACAATTGAAATTTTACACATTGATTAGACAGTGGCTTTCCTGGGGAAAACTGAGGTTGCAGAGTAAAGCACAGAATTTAGGAAAAATAAAAACCGATTTCATTGGGCACTAGTTAAATGGGAGCTACTATTATGCAAAGCTGCAAAGTATTAAAACTCAGTAATATGGAGAAGGAAATAAAGGCAACAAGGTTTTTCTTGACTTTGCTGGATACCAGCCACATTTAATAACTTCTCCACACAGAGAAAACCACGAAGATCAGTCGAATGTGTAGTTTAAATAAATGAAAACAAAAAAAAGTGACACAAATCAGTCAGGTTGATTTTAAAAACAAGAAATCTAAAATATTAGTGTGTGAAAAACCAGAGATAATTATGTTACAGCCAGGTAGGTTAGAGGACAAAATGTACTTCTTCAATAAATGTTTAAATGGCTTCATCTGATCCCGTCGGTTGTAAAAGAGAAGTTAAGCAGTTTTTGGAGGTTTGCATTTTGCCGACAAGTTTAAAAATCAGCAATATTGAAGAATCGCAATTCAAATCTAATCGGCCCCTAAAAAAAGACATAAAAGAATCGAATCGGGTGAAAAGCATCTCGTCCCAGCCCTGCTGGAATCGGCACCTTTTTTACTGAAAGAATCTATTGATTCTGAATCGATTCTGAATTGAATCTTGAGTAGTTGTAAGATTCACATCCCTAAAAACTAGTCCTTACTTAGAAATAACTGTCTTCTGATTCAACCAATCAGACGTTTCCCCCCGGAAACTGATGTAATTACAACCTATTTGGGGTTATGATGCCAATTTGAATAAATGACAGCTACACTTAAACTACTTATCAGTAGGATTGTACAATAACTGAAAAGCTTGTTATATGCATATATCATTGTTATATTGTGAAGATGTGACCATTGCTATTTAAACCATATAGAGCTAATCTCAGGTGTATTAACGAGGGATGCATTCCACTTCTGCGCCAGTGCATGCTAGTTGTATTAATGCAGAAAAGCAGAACTTTCTCTGAGGAATGCAGCTCTTATTTATACGTTTTTGTCATTTCAAGTCAAATGACTGATATTGTGCATGTTATGACAATAATGATCAAATGTTATATATTGTGCAACCTTACTGATCAGTATTTACGTATAGAACCCGTATTACTGTAATAAAAACTTTAAGAAGAACAAAAATCTTTTATCAAACTGCCTGAACAAGAAGAAGCCTACTTTTCAGAGATGATCCATATCACACATAGTTGTGTTTAAAGCCACTGACGTCCTTTTCTTTTTTCTTCCCATCTCTTAAAGCCGTGAAACAGCTCAAGTGGGAGGTTCAGCGAGATGACTGGATCCATGGGCGTGACGCCAAGACGATGCGCATGAAGAAGTCCATGTTTAACAGGAAGAAGTTCGGCCGAGCTAGGACAGGAAGCAGGACACCGGGGAAGAAGAAGAAGTAGTAGCTGCTGTTATGGTGGACTGTTTAAACAGATGGACATGCTCAGTCCTGTTTCGTAGACCAGGCTATGTGGTCCGTCTCTCGGATACCGGGGATTCCTGCCCACTCATTGGACTGGTAGTAGACTGGGAAGACAAAGCAGAACATGGTTCTTATATTGTACTATAAAATCAAAACTTTAAAGCATTGTTGTCATGGTGCCATGTTTGTATTAACCAACTACAATATCAAGTTTCAGACAAAGCAGTTGGTGGTGGGGTTTTTTTCTAATATAAATCTTTATTAAATAAGTTTATATTAATTAGCATCTGTGTTATGACAGTTAAGTCAAATAAAATTGGAGAAACTACTTTCTGATTTTTATTCCCCTTCTGCTAAAACGTTTATGAATTCTAAATACACCCATTTCTGGTTTGTACCACAAGTCGGATTAAATATGTTCAGGTTGTCGGGTTGGGTTGCAGGTTAAAGCTGTATTATGCAAAGACGACAACACAAATACAACTTGGGGCCAAAGCTTCTTTAAAATAGTCCGAGGTAAAGTTAAAAACTGGTATGTGTTCAAAAAAATAATTTGAAGTCATTTTTGGAAATCATGGATGCCATGTCCTGCAGGATAAAGAGGTGAGGGACCAATCCGGCTCATTTGGAGTGCTTACGGTAGTTCAAAAGCCTACCTTTGGTTCTGGTCAGAATGGTGTGAACGCAGGCTGCTACGACAGAAAGCCCCGCAATTCTGAGAATCCAGAATATAGCCGGAGCCGTGCCTTATAGTTTTCCCACAACTTGTTCGACAGTGTTTGTTCCTATTTTATCTATCATACAGCAAACTGCGTTATCTGGCAAAAACTCAGAAATTGGGTTTTTCTGCTGCGTTTTTGTCCACCATCACTTCAGCCAGTACACTGGCAGCACGCAGGAAGTCCTGAAGTCAGCAAATAGCCTCCTAAAAATGTGGTGGATTACCAACGTGACAGGCTAATTTCTGCTAAGATGCTGCTTGAGATGTGCTGGATTCATGCTGCTGTTAGCTAGTTTCTCCCCACATGAGAAACAGGGCCTCAGTATTTACCCACTGGATAAAAATTGAAAAACAGGATGATAATTGACTTCTGCTTATTGCAAGCTAGGTGCTCAATCGCTCTCTGTTGGAAAAATGTAGCTGCCCCCACGATTGGCTTCTGGTTGAGAAATTTAACTTCCTGTCTAGCATATGAGAAACTAAGTTAGGAAAAAAACTATTGAATTCTATAAGATATGGAAATCATAATGGTGACCTAGAAGAAGATCTAATTGAAGGATAAGCTGGACCTTTAATTATGTGGTGAAGTTGGATCAGATGTTTTCTGCATATTTTACTCCTTTGATTAAAATATTTTAAATGTCTACAAGCTCAATATATTGTCCCCTACTCATCTTTTTCTATTTTTTTTCCTTAAGGTTTTTGTTTTTTGTACTGCTATTTGTGTGTTTAGGTAGGGGAGAGAAGGGAAGAGAAAAAAATAAAATAAGATTTGAGAGCATATCTGTATAAATACTTCTGCCATCTGATATTCAATAAAAATGTTTTTTTTAAAAACAAAAACACAATGCCTTTGATGGGTTGCAGTTTGTGGACATAAATCCAAATAAATTGAACTCGATACTGAAAATTTACCGGCTCTATCTTTTTGCTTTCTTGGGCTCTTTACTCTGTTTTTTTAATCAGCATCACCTCTACACTTAAATCATGTTCCATGTTTGGGAATGACGAGTGACCAACGGGTGATGTTATTTGGTATATACGCTAGAATATGTAAAAAGTCCATGGATGTAGGTGACACCTGGATTTTTTAATAATATTGATTTTTAGAAGCTTATATTTATATTTCATTGCAACATTTATTGCACTATTATCACGTTTTTCTTTGTGTCAATTAAAACCACATTTTGATCTAAAATGTCATCTTATCCTCGATGGTAAATATCAAACCATTTACCTTCCAGAATAGATGGGAACCTCTTGTTCATGGTGCTCCTGAAGTCTGCAGATGGAGGAAATAAAACAAGTGTTTTATTTAGTCACGCTACATTGACCCAACAGGTCACCAGTGTGTGTTTACCCCTGAATAATGTTTCACACCTTGACTGCTGTTCATCTTCTGAAACAGTGCGTATGCCCCAAACACGCCCAGCAGCTCCACAACGATTACTCCCTTCACCAGTTTTGTGGCCAAAGGCTGCAAAGATTTGGGAGACATCTGAAAAGAGACAGACTTTTAGCAACAAGGACATAAACCGTGCTCATAATAAATTCGGTAGTTTAACTTCCATTACTCTCATCTCAAAATGTTAAGAAAATATCAACTATGGAAATGTGTGTTTGGTCAAATATTTATTTTATTTCTCTTTTAAATGGTGAAGATGCAGGTTGGAACCCACACAGTCCCATCTGCTGTTCTTCCCATAAATGCATTTTCCTTTCTCATGTGGCACTTTTTAAAGTGGAAATAAACAAGCTTAAAATAAACTAAATAAGATGTATTTATAAATAAGATTTATAGCCAAGACGCATTGTTACTAGCCTGGGTTTTCCCAGGCTACCTTGAACGCAGCTCGATTTTATTTATTTAGCTTTGTCTCATGACGTGGTCTGGCGATAGCCAGGCTACATGGTTACAACAAATAAATAATAATTCACCAAATTGTTTCTTTCTTTTTGTGCCAAGTTTATCCATCTGTAAAAGACCTTGTGCTTTTGCCATTCAATTTCCATTTTCACCAACATAAGAAAGTATACACACACATTTCACATAAAATTATCTGGACACAGAAAACAGTATGTTAATGAAACGTGTTATCCTAATTTTGTCTAGCACGAGGGTTCTCCAGACAGCTTATGAATTTGACACAGTACACCCCCTCAGCATTGGAGCATGACCTGAGATATAAAATAGATGAACACGTGACATAACTTGTTTTGTAACTTTAGGTTAACCCTCCACTTTATGTCGTGTGATATGAATTTAACTTACATTTCGATTCGCGGCTCAGCAGACAACAAAATGTCTCTTTAAACGAAAATTAAAGCTGAAAAGGTCGCTTAAATGACAAGAAACAGATGTATGCCCCACTCGCTTCCTGATTGGAGGCGCGCATGCGCAAGCACTGTTAGGTAAATGTAGATCCATAACACCTAGATTCTGGTTATCATTTGGATTATATAATTTGATTGATAAAGGCGTTTCTAGTCACTTCTGTGATAAAACTGAACCCAACTAATTGTAAGAACTCGTAAACACGAACCAATAACATTCCAGATAAAAATGTTGAGATGTAAAACAAAGACTGTCATTTGTGGGACCATCTTGGCGATTTACTGCCTTGTGAGAAACTCACGCCAACATATGGTCAAAACCATAAAAACTGTAGATATAAAACTAGTGATGTGCGATACTACCAATTACTGTAAATACTTGACACCACTTATTTTCTTTTCGATCCGATACCAAGTCAAAATTCAAGCCAGTATCGGCTATACCAATCTGATACAGATAGCCTACTTTGTACGAAAACTAAATGTGTTTGGAAAATCACTTTCAAAGCAGACTAAACTAAGGGGAAATGAATTAATATTTTTACAAAATAGCTCTGTGACTCACACTGAAATTACCAGTAAAATATATAAATAGATAAATAAATACCACAATAATTGCGCATTTGTCAACACCTACATACCAAAATATCTGTTCAACCATCAGTCTAAACAAATTAGAATGATTCCTGTGATTATCTCTATTCTATCTATTAAATATTTTTCAGACATATTTTTATTTTCTTAACCCCCACAATGTCGGTTTTACTGAATATTTAACCCTGCCCTTGCTGCATCCTAAACAACTCATCTCACTCTAAGCTGAACTCAAATGGATATTTATTGTAGCACTTATTTATTCCATAACCATATTTGATACTGTTGTTTGAAACCTAAACCTGTCAGACAGATGAAAATCACTTTCCCATAATTCAGCATCACAGCTCCACATACTCCACGATATTCTAACATGAAAATCGATTCTGGAACATAAGAAACTGGTATTGGAGGTATCGATATTTTAGTATCGATCCGCACATCCGTAATCAAAACACTGGAGTCCTGCTTGTTGCTTACAGGTTTTACTTTATGGTCATTGATGAGAAATGTTCTTTCTTTTTATTGCAACTCAAGAACTTCCAAAGTATCCATAATTTGATATTCCTAAAACATTCTGAATTTTCTATACACACTTGTTCCAATGCATGTCACACATCTGTTCAAGTGAACCCAGAGCAAAAGTTTACAGTCATTTATACAAAAAAACAAACAGAAGGTTGTAGTTATGTCTCTGTCCAGCCTCAGTGGTAGAATGAATGAAAAGTTGCAGTAGGAAGTTCTCTCATAGAGTGGAGAAGTACAATATATTTATTGAATAAGTTGATTTTAAAGGGATACTTCGAGATTTTTGACATAGGGCCTCATTTCCTAGTTATCCAGAGTGTTGTTGATGTCTGGAGATGTTTTTTTTCTTAAATTCATGATGTTCTTATATTTGAAGCGTCTAGTTGCGCTAGGCTAGGGCAATGCTAGTGCAGGTCTATGGTAACTGCTAG